>CM060566.1:23345145-23627509 GCA_030625065.1 Alectoris magna | reverse complement strand
AACCCTAACCCTAACCCTAACCCTAACCCTAACCCTAACCCTAACCCTAACCCTAACCCTAACCCTAACCCTAACCCTAACCCTAACCCTAACCCTAACCCTAACCCTAACCCTAACCCTAACCCTAACCCTAACCCTAACCCTAACCCTAACCCTAACCCTAACCCTAACCCTAACCCTAACCCTAACCCTAACCCTAACCCTAACCCTAACCCTAACCCTAACCCTAACCCTAACCCTAACCCTAACCCTAACCCTAACCCTAACCCTAACCCTAACCCTAACCCTAACCCTAACCCTAACCCTAACCCTAACCCTAACCCTAACCCTAACCCTAACCCTAACCCTAACCCTAACCCTAACCCTAACCCTAACCCTAACCCTAACCCTAACCCAACCCTAACCCTAACCCTAACCCTAACCCTAACCCTAACCCTAACCCTAACCCTAACCCTAACCCTAACCCTAACCCTAACCCTAACCCTAACCCTAACCCTAACCCTAACCCTAACCCTAACCCTAACCCTAACCCTAACCCTAACCCTAACCCTAACCCTAACCCTAACCCTAACCCTAACCCTAACCCTAACCCTAACCCTAACCCTAACCCTAACCCTAACCCTAACCCTAACCCTAACCCTAACCCTAACCCTAACCCTAACCCTAACCCTAACCCTAACCCTAACCCTAACCCTAACCCTAACCCTAACCCTAACCCTAACCCTAACCCTAACCCTAACCCTAACCCTAACCCTAACCCTAACCCTAACCCTAACCCTAACCCTAACCCTAACCCTAACCCTAACCCTAACCCTAACCCTAACCCTAACCCTAACCCTAACCCTAACCCTAACCCTAACCCTAACCCTAACCCTAACCCTAACCCTAACCCTAACCCTAACCCTAACCCTAACCCTAACCCTAACCCTAACCCTAACCCTAACCCTAACCCTAACCCTAACCCTAACCCTAACCCTAACCCTAACCCTAACCCTAACCCTAACCCTAACCCTAACCCTAACCCTAACCCTAACCCTAACCCTAACCCTAACCCTAACCCTAACCCTAACCCTAACCCTAACCCTAACCCTAACCCTAACCCTAACCCTAACCCTAACCCTAACCCTAACCCTAACCCTAACCCTAACCCTAACCCTAACCCTAACCCTAACCCTAACCCTAACCCTAACCCTAACCCTAACCCTAACCCTAACCCTAACCCTAACCCTAACCCTAACCCTAACCCTAACCCTAACCCTAACCCTAACCCTAACCCTAACCCTAACCCTAACCCTAACCCTAACCCTAACCCTAACCCTAACCCTAACCCTAACCCTAACCCTAACCCTAACCCTAACCCTAACCCTAACCCTAACCCTAACCCTAACCCTAACCCTAACCCTAACCCTAACCCTAACCCTAACCCTAACCCTAACCCTAACCCTAACCCTAACCCTAACCCTAACCCTAACCCTAACCCTAACCCTAACCCTAACCCTAACCCTAACCCTAACCCTAACCCTAACCCTAACCCTAACCCTAACCCTAACCCTAACCCTAACCCTAACCCTAACCCTAACCCTAACCCTAACCCTAACCCTAACCCTAACCCTAACCCTAACCCTAACCCTAACCCTAACCCTAACCCTAACCCTAACCCTAACCCTAACCCTAACCCTAACCCTAACCCTAACCCTAACCCTAACCCTAACCCTAACCCTAACCCTAACCCTAACCCTAACCCTAACCCTAACCCTAACCCTAACCCTAACCCTAACCCTAACCCTAACCCTAACCCTAACCCTAACCCTAACCCTAACCCTAACCCTAACCCTAACCCTAACCCTAACCCTAACCCTAACCCTAACCCTAACCCTAACCCTAACCCTAACCCTAACCCTAACCCTAACCCTAACCCTAACCCTAACCCTAACCCTAACCCTAACCCTAACCCTAACCCTAACCCTAACCCTAACCCTAACCCTAACCCTAACCCTAACCCTAACCCTAACCCTAACCCTAACCCTAACCCTAACCCTAACCCTAACCCTAACCCTAACCCTAACCCTAACCCTAACCCTAACCCTAACCCTAACCCTAACCCTAACCCTAACCCTAACCCTAACCCTAACCCTAACCCTAACCCTAACCCTAACCCTAACCCTAACCCTAACCCTAACCCTAACCCTAACCCTAACCCTAACCCTAACCCTAACCCTAACCCTAACCCTAACCCTAACCCTAACCCTAACCCTAACCCTAACCCTAACCCTAACCCTAACCCTAACCCTAACCCTAACCCTAACCCTAACCCTAACCCTAACCCTAACCCTAACCCTAACCCTAACCCTAACCCTAACCCTAACCCTAACCCTAACCCTAACCCTAACCCTAACCCTAACCCTAACCCTAACCCTAACCCTAACCCTAACCCTAACCCTAACCCTAACCCTAACCCTAACCCTAACCCTAACCCTAACCCTAACCCTAACCCTAACCCTAACCCTAACCCTAACCCTAACCCTAACCCTAACCCTAACCCTAACCCTAACCCTAACCCTAACCCTAACCCTAACCCTAACCCTAACCCTAACCCTAACCCTAACCCTAACCCTAACCCTAACCCTAACCCTAACCCTAACCCTAACCCTAACCCTAACCCTAACCCTAACCCTAACCCTAACCCTAACCCTAACCCTAACCCTAACCCTAACCCTAACCCTAACCCTAACCCTAACCCTAACCCTAACCCTAACCCTAACCCTAACCCTAACCCTAACCCTAACCCTAACCCTAACCCTAACCCTAACCCTAACCCTAACCCTAACCCTAACCCTAACCCTAACCCTAACCCTAACCCTAACCCTAACCCTAACCCTAACCCTAACCCTAACCCTAACCCTAACCCTAACCCTAACCCTAACCCTAACCCTAACCCTAACCCTAACCCTAACCCTAACCCTAACCCTAACCCTAACCCTAACCCTAACCCTAACCCTAACCCTAACCCTAACCCTAACCCTAACCCTAACCCTAACCCTAACCCTAACCCTAACCCTAACCCTAACCCTAACCCTAACCCTAACCCTAACCCTAACCCTAACCCTAACCCTAACCCTAACCCTAACCCTAACCCTAACCCTAACCCTAACCCTAACCCTAACCCTAACCCTAACCCTAACCCTAACCCTAACCCTAACCCTAACCCTAACCCTAACCCTAACCCTAACCCTAACCCTAACCCTAACCCTAACCCTAACCCTAACCCTAACCCTAACCCTAACCCTAACCCTAACCCTAACCCTAACCCTAACCCTAACCCTAACCCTAACCCTAACCCTAACCCTAACCCTAACCCTAACCCTAACCCTAACCCTAACCCTAACCCTAACCCTAACCCTAACCCTAACCCTAACCCTAACCCTAACCCTAACCCTAACCCTAACCCTAACCCTAACCCTAACCCTAACCCTAACCCTAACCCTAACCCTAACCCTAACCCTAACCCTAACCCTAACCCTAACCCTAACCCTAACCCTAACCCTAACCCTAACCCTAACCCTAACCCTAACCCTAACCCTAACCCTAACCCTAACCCTAACCCTAACCCTAACCCTAACCCTAACCCTAACCCTAACCCTAACCCTAACCCTAACCCTAACCCTAACCCTAACCCTAACCCTAACCCTAACCCTAACCCTAACCCTAACCCTAACCCTAACCCTAACCCTAACCCTAACCCTAACCCTAACCCTAACCCTAACCCTAACCCTAACCCTAACCCTAACCCTAACCCTAACCCTAACCCTAACCCTAACCCTAACCCTAACCCTAACCCTAACCCTAACCCTAACCCTAACCCTAACCCTAACCCTAACCCTAACCCTAACCCTAACCCTAACCCTAACCCTAACCCTAACCCTAACCCTAACCCTAACCCTAACCCTAACCCTAACCCTAACCCTAACCCTAACCCTAACCCTAACCCTAACCCTAACCCTAACCCTAACCCTAACCCTAACCCTAACCCTAACCCTAACCCTAACCCTAACCCTAACCCTAACCCTAACCCTAACCCTAACCCTAACCCTAACCCTAACCCTAACCCTAACCCTAACCCTAACCCTAACCCTAACCCTAACCCTAACCCTAACCCTAACCCTAACCCTAACCCTAACCCTAACCCTAACCCTAACCCTAACCCTAACCCTAACCCTAACCCTAACCCTAACCCTAACCCTAACCCTAACCCTAACCCTAACCCTAACCCTAACCCTAACCCTAACCCTAACCCTAACCCTAACCCTAACCCTAACCCTAACCCTAACCCTAACCCTAACCCTAACCCTAACCCTAACCCTAACCCTAACCCTAACCCTAACCCTAACCCTAACCCTAACCCTAACCCTAACCCTAACCCTAACCCTAACCCTAACCCTAACCCTAACCCTAACCCTAACCCTAACCCTAACCCTAACCCTAACCCTAACCCTAACCCTAACCCTAACCCTAACCCTAACCCTAACCCTAACCCTAACCCTAACCCTAACCCTAACCCTAACCCTAACCCTAACCCTAACCCTAACCCTAACCCTAACCCTAACCCTAACCCTAACCCTAACCCTAACCCTAACCCTAACCCTAACCCTAACCCTAACCCTAACCCTAACCCTAACCCTAACCCTAACCCTAACCCTAACCCTAACCCTAACCCTAACCCTAACCCTAACCCTAACCCTAACCCTAACCCTAACCCTAACCCTAACCCTAACCCTAACCCTAACCCTAACCCTAACCCTAACCCTAACCCTAACCCTAACCCTAACCCTAACCCTAACCCTAACCCTAACCCTAACCCTAACCCTAACCCTAACCCTAACCCTAACCCTAACCCTAACCCTAACCCTAACCCTAACCCTAACCCTAACCCTAACCCTAACCCTAACCCTAACCCTAACCCTAACCCTAACCCTAACCCTAACCCTAACCCTAACCCTAACCCTAACCCTAACCCTAACCCTAACCCTAACCCTAACCCTAACCCTAACCCTAACCCTAACCCTAACCCTAACCCTAACCCTAACCCTAACCCTAACCCTAACCCTAACCCTAACCCTAACCCTAACCCTAACCCTAACCCTAACCCTAACCCTAACCCTAACCCTAACCCTAACCCTAACCCTAACCCTAACCCTAACCCTAACCCTAACCCTAACCCTAACCCTAACCCTAACCCTAACCCTAACCCTAACCCTAACCCTAACCCTAACCCTAACCCTAACCCTAACCCTAACCCTAACCCTAACCCTAACCCTAACCCTAACCCTAACCCTAACCCTAACCCTAACCCTAACCCTAACCCTAACCCTAACCCTAACCCTAACCCTAACCCTAACCCTAACCCTAACCCTAACCCTAACCCTAACCCTAACCCTAACCCTAACCCTAACCCTAACCCTAACCCTAACCCTAACCCTAACCCTAACCCTAACCCTAACCCTAACCCTAACCCTAACCCTAACCCTAACCCTAACCCTAACCCTAACCCTAACCCTAACCCTAACCCTAACCCTAACCCTAACCCTAACCCTAACCCTAACCCTAACCCTAACCCTAACCCTAACCCTAACCCTAACCCTAACCCTAACCCTAACCCTAACCCTAACCCTAACCCTAACCCTAACCCTAACCCTAACCCTAACCCTAACCCTAACCCTAACCCTAACCCTAACCCTAACCCTAACCCTAACCCTAACCCTAACCCTAACCCTAACCCTAACCCTAACCCTAACCCTAACCCTAACCCTAACCCTAACCCTAACCCTAACCCTAACCCTAACCCTAACCCTAACCCTAACCCTAACCCTAACCCTAACCCTAACCCTAACCCTAACCCTAACCCTAACCCTAACCCTAACCCTAACCCTAACCCTAACCCTAACCCTAACCCTAACCCTAACCCTAACCCTAACCCTAACCCTAACCCTAACCCTAACCCTAACCCTAACCCTAACCCTAACCCTAACCCTAACCCTAACCCTAACCCTAACCCTAACCCTAACCCTAACCCTAACCCTAACCCTAACCCTAACCCTAACCCTAACCCTAACCCTAACCCTAACCCTAACCCTAACCCTAACCCTAACCCTAACCCTAACCCTAACCCTAACCCTAACCCTAACCCTAACCCTAACCCTAACCCTAACCCTAACCCTAACCCTAACCCTAACCCTAACCCTAACCCTAACCCTAACCCTAACCCTAACCCTAACCCTAACCCTAACCCTAACCCTAACCCTAACCCTAACCCTAACCCTAACCCTAACCCTAACCCTAACCCTAACCCTAACCCTAACCCTAACCCTAACCCTAACCCTAACCCTAACCCTAACCCTAACCCTAACCCTAACCCTAACCCTAACCCTAACCCTAACCCTAACCCTAACCCTAACCCTAACCCTAACCCTAACCCTAACCCTAACCCTAACCCTAACCCTAACCCTAACCCTAACCCTAACCCTAACCCTAACCCTAACCCTAACCCTAACCCTAACCCTAACCCTAACCCTAACCCTAACCCTAACCCTAACCCTAACCCTAACCCTAACCCTAACCCTAACCCTAACCCTAACCCTAACCCTAACCCTAACCCTAACCCTAACCCTAACCCTAACCCTAACCCTAACCCTAACCCTAACCCTAACCCTAACCCTAACCCTAACCCTAACCCTAACCCTAACCCTAACCCTAACCCTAACCCTAACCCTAACCCTAACCCTAACCCTAACCCTAACCCTAACCCTAACCCTAACCCTAACCCTAACCCTAACCCTAACCCTAACCCTAACCCTAACCCTAACCCTAACCCTAACCCTAACCCTAACCCTAACCCTAACCCTAACCCTAACCCTAACCCTAACCCTAACCCTAACCCTAACCCTAACCCTAACCCTAACCCTAACCCTAACCCTAACCCTAACCCTAACCCTAACCCTAACCCTAACCCTAACCCTAACCCTAACCCTAACCCTAACCCTAACCCTAACCCTAACCCTAACCCTAACCCTAACCCTAACCCTAACCCTAACCCTAACCCTAACCCTAACCCTAACCCTAACCCTAACCCTAACCCTAACCCTAACCCTAACCCTAACCCTAACCCTAACCCTAACCCTAACCCTAACCCTAACCCTAACCCTAACCCTAACCCTAACCCTAACCCTAACCCTAACCCTAACCCTAACCCTAACCCTAACCCTAACCCTAACCCTAACCCTAACCCTAACCCTAACCCTAACCCTAACCCTAACCCTAACCCTAACCCTAACCCTAACCCTAACCCTAACCCTAACCCTAACCCTAACCCTAACCCTAACCCTAACCCTAACCCTAACCCTAACCCTAACCCTAACCCTAACCCTAACCCTAACCCTAACCCTAACCCTAACCCTAACCCTAACCCTAACCCTAACCCTAACCCTAACCCTAACCCTAACCCTAACCCTAACCCTAACCCTAACCCTAACCCTAACCCTAACCCTAACCCTAACCCTAACCCTAACCCTAACCCTAACCCTAACCCTAACCCTAACCCTAACCCTAACCCTAACCCTAACCCTAACCCTAACCCTAACCCTAACCCTAACCCTAACCCTAACCCTAACCCTAACCCTAACCCTAACCCTAACCCTAACCCTAACCCTAACCCTAACCCTAACCCTAACCCTAACCCTAACCCTAACCCTAACCCTAACCCTAACCCTAACCCTAACCCTAACCCTAACCCTAACCCTAACCCTAACCCTAACCCTAACCCTAACCCTAACCCTAACCCTAACCCTAACCCTAACCCTAACCCTAACCCTAACCCTAACCCTAACCCTAACCCTAACCCTAACCCTAACCCTAACCCTAACCCTAACCCTAACCCTAACCCTAACCCTAACCCTAACCCTAACCCTAACCCTAACCCTAACCCTAACCCTAACCCTAACCCTAACCCTAACCCTAACCCTAACCCTAACCCTAACCCTAACCCTAACCCTAACCCTAACCCTAACCCTAACCCTAACCCTAACCCTAACCCTAACCCTAACCCTAACCCTAACCCTAACCCTAACCCTAACCCTAACCCTAACCCTAACCCTAACCCTAACCCTAACCCTAACCCTAACCCTAACCCTAACCCTAACCCTAACCCTAACCCTAACCCTAACCCTAACCCTAACCCTAACCCTAACCCTAACCCTAACCCTAACCCTAACCCTAACCCTAACCCTAACCCTAACCCTAACCCTAACCCTAACCCTAACCCTAACCCTAACCCTAACCCTAACCCTAACCCTAACCCTAACCCTAACCCTAACCCTAACCCTAACCCTAACCCTAACCCTAACCCTAACCCTAACCCTAACCCTAACCCTAACCCTAACCCTAACCCTAACCCTAACCCTAACCCTAACCCTAACCCTAACCCTAACCCTAACCCTAACCCTAACCCTAACCCTAACCCTAACCCTAACCCTAACCCTAACCCTAACCCTAACCCTAACCCTAACCCTAACCCTAACCCTAACCCTAACCCTAACCCTAACCCTAACCCTAACCCTAACCCTAACCCTAACCCTAACCCTAACCCTAACCCTAACCCTAACCCTAACCCTAACCCTAACCCTAACCCTAACCCTAACCCTAACCCTAACCCTAACCCTAACCCTAACCCTAACCCTAACCCTAACCCTAACCCTAACCCTAACCCTAACCCTAACCCTAACCCTAACCCTAACCCTAACCCTAACCCTAACCCTAACCCTAACCCTAACCCTAACCCTAACCCTAACCCTAACCCTAACCCTAACCCTAACCCTAACCCTAACCCTAACCCTAACCCTAACCCTAACCCTAACCCTAACCCTAACCCTAACCCTAACCCTAACCCTAACCCTAACCCTAACCCTAACCCTAACCCTAACCCTAACCCTAACCCTAACCCTAACCCTAACCCTAACCCTAACCCTAACCCTAACCCTAACCCTAACCCTAACCCTAACCCTAACCCTAACCCTAACCCTAACCCTAACCCTAACCCTAACCCTAACCCTAACCCTAACCCTAACCCTAACCCTAACCCTAACCCTAACCCTAACCCTAACCCTAACCCTAACCCTAACCCTAACCCTAACCCTAACCCTAACCCTAACCCTAACCCTAACCCTAACCCTAACCCTAACCCTAACCCTAACCCTAACCCTAACCCTAACCCTAACCCTAACCCTAACCCTAACCCTAACCCTAACCCTAACCCTAACCCTAACCCTAACCCTAACCCTAACCCTAACCCTAACCCTAACCCTAACCCTAACCCTAACCCTAACCCTAACCCTAACCCTAACCCTAACCCTAACCCTAACCCTAACCCTAACCCTAACCCTAACCCTAACCCTAACCCTAACCCTAACCCTAACCCTAACCCTAACCCTAACCCTAACCCTAACCCTAACCCTAACCCTAACCCTAACCCTAACCCTAACCCTAACCCTAACCCTAACCCTAACCCTAACCCTAACCCTAACCCTAACCCTAACCCTAACCCTAACCCTAACCCTAACCCTAACCCTAACCCTAACCCTAACCCTAACCCTAACCCTAACCCTAACCCTAACCCTAACCCTAACCCTAACCCTAACCCTAACCCTAACCCTAACCCTAACCCTAACCCTAACCCTAACCCTAACCCTAACCCTAACCCTAACCCTAACCCTAACCCTAACCCTAACCCTAACCCTAACCCTAACCCTAACCCTAACCCTAACCCTAACCCTAACCCTAACCCTAACCCTAACCCTAACCCTAACCCTAACCCTAACCCTAACCCTAACCCTAACCCTAACCCTAACCCTAACCCTAACCCTAACCCTAACCCTAACCCTAACCCTAACCCTAACCCTAACCCTAACCCTAACCCTAACCCTAACCCTAACCCTAACCCTAACCCTAACCCTAACCCTAACCCTAACCCTAACCCTAACCCTAACCCTAACCCTAACCCTAACCCTAACCCTAACCCTAACCCTAACCCTAACCCTAACCCTAACCCTAACCCTAACCCTAACCCTAACCCTAACCCTAACCCTAACCCTAACCCTAACCCTAACCCTAACCCTAACCCTAACCCTAACCCTAACCCTAACCCTAACCCTAACCCTAACCCTAACCCTAACCCTAACCCTAACCCTAACCCTAACCCTAACCCTAACCCTAACCCTAACCCTAACCCTAACCCTAACCCTAACCCTAACCCTAACCCTAACCCTAACCCTAACCCTAACCCTAACCCTAACCCTAACCCTAACCCTAACCCTAACCCTAACCCTAACCCTAACCCTAACCCTAACCCTAACCCTAACCCTAACCCTAACCCTAACCCTAACCCTAACCCTAACCCTAACCCTAACCCTAACCCTAACCCTAACCCTAACCCTAACCCTAACCCTAACCCTAACCCTAACCCTAACCCTAACCCTAACCCTAACCCTAACCCTAACCCTAACCCTAACCCTAACCCTAACCCTAACCCTAACCCTAACCCTAACCCTAACCCTAACCCTAACCCTAACCCTAACCCTAACCCTAACCCTAACCCTAACCCTAACCCTAACCCTAACCCTAACCCTAACCCTAACCCTAACCCTAACCCTAACCCTAACCCTAACCCTAACCCTAACCCTAACCCTAACCCTAACCCTAACCCTAACCCTAACCCTAACCCTAACCCTAACCCTAACCCTAACCCTAACCCTAACCCTAACCCTAACCCTAACCCTAACCCTAACCCTAACCCTAACCCTAACCCTAACCCTAACCCTAACCCTAACCCTAACCCTAACCCTAACCCTAACCCTAACCCTAACCCTAACCCTAACCCTAACCCTAACCCTAACCCTAACCCTAACCCTAACCCTAACCCTAACCCTAACCCTAACCCTAACCCTAACCCTAACCCTAACCCTAACCCTAACCCTAACCCTAACCCTAACCCTAACCCTAACCCTAACCCTAACCCTAACCCTAACCCTAACCCTAACCCTAACCCTAACCCTAACCCTAACCCTAACCCTAACCCTAACCCTAACCCTAACCCTAACCCTAACCCTAACCCTAACCCTAACCCTAACCCTAACCCTAACCCTAACCCTAACCCTAACCCTAACCCTAACCCTAACCCTAACCCTAACCCTAACCCTAACCCTAACCCTAACCCTAACCCTAACCCTAACCCTAACCCTAACCCTAACCCTAACCCTAACCCTAACCCTAACCCTAACCCTAACCCTAACCCTAACCCTAACCCTAACCCTAACCCTAACCCTAACCCTAACCCTAACCCTAACCCTAACCCTAACCCTAACCCTAACCCTAACCCTAACCCTAACCCTAACCCTAACCCTAACCCTAACCCTAACCCTAACCCTAACCCTAACCCTAACCCTAACCCTAACCCTAACCCTAACCCTAACCCTAACCCTAACCCTAACCCTAACCCTAACCCTAACCCTAACCCTAACCCTAACCCTAACCCTAACCCTAACCCTAACCCTAACCCTAACCCTAACCCTAACCCTAACCCTAACCCTAACCCTAACCCTAACCCTAACCCTAACCCTAACCCTAACCCTAACCCTAACCCTAACCCTAACCCTAACCCTAACCCTAACCCTAACCCTAACCCTAACCCTAACCCTAACCCTAACCCTAACCCTAACCCTAACCCTAACCCTAACCCTAACCCTAACCCTAACCCTAACCCTAACCCTAACCCTAACCCTAACCCTAACCCTAACCCTAACCCTAACCCTAACCCTAACCCTAACCCTAACCCTAACCCTAACCCTAACCCTAACCCTAACCCTAACCCTAACCCTAACCCTAACCCTAACCCTAACCCTAACCCTAACCCTAACCCTAACCCTAACCCTAACCCTAACCCTAACCCTAACCCTAACCCTAACCCTAACCCTAACCCTAACCCTAACCCTAACCCTAACCCTAACCCTAACCCTAACCCTAACCCTAACCCTAACCCTAACCCTAACCCTAACCCTAACCCTAACCCTAACCCTAACCCTAACCCTAACCCTAACCCTAACCCTAACCCTAACCCTAACCCTAACCCTAACCCTAACCCTAACCCTAACCCTAACCCTAACCCTAACCCTAACCCTAACCCTAACCCTAACCCTAACCCTAACCCTAACCCTAACCCTAACCCTAACCCTAACCCTAACCCTAACCCTAACCCTAACCCTAACCCTAACCCTAACCCTAACCCTAACCCTAACCCTAACCCTAACCCTAACCCTAACCCTAACCCTAACCCTAACCCTAACCCTAACCCTAACCCTAACCCTAACCCTAACCCTAACCCTAACCCTAACCCTAACCCTAACCCTAACCCTAACCCTAACCCTAACCCTAACCCTAACCCTAACCCTAACCCTAACCCTAACCCTAACCCTAACCCTAACCCTAACCCTAACCCTAACCCTAACCCTAACCCTAACCCTAACCCTAACCCTAACCCTAACCCTAACCCTAACCCTAACCCTAACCCTAACCCTAACCCTAACCCTAACCCTAACCCTAACCCTAACCCTAACCCTAACCCTAACCCTAACCCTAACCCTAACCCTAACCCTAACCCTAACCCTAACCCTAACCCTAACCCTAACCCTAACCCTAACCCTAACCCTAACCCTAACCCTAACCCTAACCCTAACCCTAACCCTAACCCTAACCCTAACCCTAACCCTAACCCTAACCCTAACCCTAACCCTAACCCTAACCCTAACCCTAACCCTAACCCTAACCCTAACCCTAACCCTAACCCTAACCCTAACCCTAACCCTAACCCTAACCCTAACCCTAACCCTAACCCTAACCCTAACCCTAACCCTAACCCTAACCCTAACCCTAACCCTAACCCTAACCCTAACCCTAACCCTAACCCTAACCCTAACCCTAACCCTAACCCTAACCCTAACCCTAACCCTAACCCTAACCCTAACCCTAACCCTAACCCTAACCCTAA
Source organism: Alectoris magna (assembly GCA_030625065.1). Classification (NCBI taxonomy): domain Eukaryota; kingdom Metazoa; phylum Chordata; class Aves; order Galliformes; family Phasianidae; genus Alectoris; species Alectoris magna. Next base: position 23,614,422 of record CM060566.1, on the reverse strand, counting down.
CCCTAACCCTAACCCTAACCCTAACCCTAACCCTAACCCTAACCCTAACCCTAACCCTAACCCTAACCCTAACCCTAACCCTAACCCTAACCCTAACCCTAACCCTAACCCTAACCCTAACCCTAACCCTAACCCTAACCCTAACCCTAACCCTAACCCTAACCCTAACCCTAACCCTAACCCTAACCCTAACCCTAACCCTAACCCTAACCCTAACCCTAACCCTAACCCTAACCCTAACCCTAACCCTAACCCTAACCCTAACCCTAACCCTAACCCTAACCCTAACCCTAACCCTAACCCTAACCCTAACCCTAACCCTAACCCTAACCCTAACCCTAACCCTAACCCTAACCCTAACCCTAACCCTAACCCTAACCCTAACCCTAACCCTAACCCTAACCCTAACCCTAACCCTAACCCTAACCCTAACCCTAACCCTAACCCTAACCCTAACCCTAACCCTAACCCTAACCCTAACCCTAACCCTAACCCTAACCCTAACCCTAACCCTAACCCTAACCCTAACCCTAACCCTAACCCTAACCCTAACCCTAACCCTAACCCTAACCCTAACCCTAACCCTAACCCTAACCCTAACCCTAACCCTAACCCTAACCCTAACCCTAACCCTAACCCTAACCCTAACCCTAACCCTAACCCTAACCCTAACCCTAACCCTAACCCTAACCCTAACCCTAACCCTAACCCTAACCCTAACCCTAACCCTAACCCTAACCCTAACCCTAACCCTAACCCTAACCCTAACCCTAACCCTAACCCTAACCCTAACCCTAACCCTAACCCTAACCCTAACCCTAACCCTAACCCTAACCCTAACCCTAACCCTAACCCTAACCCTAACCCTAACCCTAACCCTAACCCTAACCCTAACCCTAACCCTAACCCTAACCCTAACCCTAACCCTAACCCTAACCCTAACCCTAACCCTAACCCTAACCCTAACCCTAACCCTAACCCTAACCCTAACCCTAACCCTAACCCTAACCCTAACCCTAACCCTAACCCTAACCCTAACCCTAACCCTAACCCTAACCCTAACCCTAACCCTAACCCTAACCCTAACCCTAACCCTAACCCTAACCCTAACCCTAACCCTAACCCTAACCCTAACCCTAACCCTAACCCTAACCCTAACCCTAACCCTAACCCTAACCCTAACCCTAACCCTAACCCTAACCCTAACCCTAACCCTAACCCTAACCCTAACCCTAACCCTAACCCTAACCCTAACCCTAACCCTAACCCTAACCCTAACCCTAACCCTAACCCTAACCCTAACCCTAACCCTAACCCTAACCCTAACCCTAACCCTAACCCTAACCCTAACCCTAACCCTAACCCTAACCCTAACCCTAACCCTAACCCTAACCCTAACCCTAACCCTAACCCTAACCCTAACCCTAACCCTAACCCTAACCCTAACCCTAACCCTAACCCTAACCCTAACCCTAACCCTAACCCTAACCCTAACCCTAACCCTAACCCTAACCCTAACCCTAACCCTAACCCTAACCCTAACCCTAACCCTAACCCTAACCCTAACCCTAACCCTAACCCTAACCCTAACCCTAACCCTAACCCTAACCCTAACCCTAACCCTAACCCTAACCCTAACCCTAACCCTAACCCTAACCCTAACCCTAACCCTAACCCTAACCCTAACCCTAACCCTAACCCTAACCCTAACCCTAACCCTAACCCTAACCCTAACCCTAACCCTAACCCTAACCCTAACCCTAACCCTAACCCTAACCCTAACCCTAACCCTAACCCTAACCCTAACCCTAACCCTAACCCTAACCCTAACCCTAACCCTAACCCTAACCCTAACCCTAACCCTAACCCTAACCCTAACCCTAACCCTAACCCTAACCCTAACCCTAACCCTAACCCTAACCCTAACCCTAACCCTAACCCTAACCCTAACCCTAACCCTAACCCTAACCCTAACCCTAACCCTAACCCTAACCCTAACCCTAACCCTAACCCTAACCCTAACCCTAACCCTAACCCTAACCCTAACCCTAACCCTAACCCTAACCCTAACCCTAACCCTAACCCTAACCCTAACCCTAACCCTAACCCTAACCCTAACCCTAACCCTAACCCTAACCCTAACCCTAACCCTAACCCTAACCCTAACCCTAACCCTAACCCTAACCCTAACCCTAACCCTAACCCTAACCCTAACCCTAACCCTAACCCTAACCCTAACCCTAACCCTAACCCTAACCCTAACCCTAACCCTAACCCTAACCCTAACCCTAACCCTAACCCTAACCCTAACCCTAACCCTAACCCTAACCCTAACCCTAACCCTAACCCTAACCCTAACCCTAACCCTAACCCTAACCCTAACCCTAACCCTAACCCTAACCCTAACCCTAACCCTAACCCTAACCCTAACCCTAACCCTAACCCTAACCCTAACCCTAACCCTAACCCTAACCCTAACCCTAACCCTAACCCTAACCCTAACCCTAACCCTAACCCTAACCCTAACCCTAACCCTAACCCTAACCCTAACCCTAACCCTAACCCTAACCCTAACCCTAACCCTAACCCTAACCCTAACCCTAACCCTAACCCTAACCCTAACCCTAACCCTAACCCTAACCCTAACCCTAACCCTAACCCTAACCCTAACCCTAACCCTAACCCTAACCCTAACCCTAACCCTAACCCTAACCCTAACCCTAACCCTAACCCTAACCCTAACCCTAACCCTAACCCTAACCCTAACCCTAACCCTAACCCTAACCCTAACCCTAACCCTAACCCTAACCCTAACCCTAACCCTAACCCTAACCCTAACCCTAACCCTAACCCTAACCCTAACCCTAACCCTAACCCTAACCCTAACCCTAACCCTAACCCTAATCGCACTGACCTCAGCGACAACTTGGCCTCACCGGCAACCGCACTGACCGCACCGACAACTTGGCCTCACCGACAACCGCACTGACCTCAGCGACAACTTGGCCTCACCAACAACCGCACTGACCTCACCGACAACTTGGCCTCACCGACAACCGCACTGACCTCAGCGACAACTTGGCCTCACCAACAACCACACTGACCTCAGCGACAACTTGGCCTCACCGACAACTTGGCCTCACCAACAACCGCACTGACCTCAGCGACAACTTGGCCTCACCAACAACCACACTGACCTCAGCGACAACTTGGCCTCACCGACAACTTGGCCTCACCAACAACCGCACTGACCTCAGCGACAACTTGGCCTCACCAACAACCACACTGACCTCAGCGACAACTTGGCCTCACCGACAACTTGGCCTCACCAACAACCGCACTGACCTCACCGACAACTTGGCCTCACCGACAACCGCACTGACCTCAGCGACAACTTGGCCTCACCAACAACCACACTGACCTCAGCGACAACTTGGCCTCACCGACAACTTGGCCTCACCAACAACCGCACTGACCTCACCGACAACTTGGCCTCACCGACAACCGCACTGACCTCAACGACAACTTGGCCTCACCAACAACCGCACTGACCGCACCGACAACTTGGCCTCACCAACAACCGCACTGACCTCAGCGACAACTTGGCCTCACCGACAACTTGGCCTCACCAACAACCGCACTGACCTCACCGACAACTTGGCCTCACCGACAACCGCACTGACCTCAACGACAACTTGGCCTCACCAACAACCACACTGACCTCAGCGACAACTTGGCCTCACCGACAACTTGGCCTCACCAACAACCGCACTGACCTCACCGACAACTTGGCCTCACCGACAACCGCACTGACCTCAACGACAACTTGGCCTCACCAACAACCGCACTGACCGCACCGACAACTTGGCCTCACCAACAACCGCACTGACCTCAGCGACAACTTGGCCTCACCAACAACCGCACTGACCTCAGCGACAACTTGGCCTCACCGACAACTTGGCCTCACCAACAACCGCACTGACCTCACCGACAACTTGGCCTCACCGACAACCGCACTGACCTCAGCGACAACTTGGCCTCACCAACAACCACACTGACCGCACCGACAACTTGGCCTCACCAACAACCGCACTGACCTCAGCGACAACTTGGCCTCACCAACAACCGCACTGACCTCAGCGACAACTTGGCCTCACCGGCAACCGCACTGACCGCACCGACAACTTGGCCTCACCGGCAACCGCACTGACCTCAGCGACAACTTGGCCTCACCAACAACCACACTGACCTCAGCGACAACTTGGCCTCAGCGACAACTTGGCCTCACCAACAACCGCACTGACCTCACCGACAACTTGGCCTCACCGACAACCGCACTGACCTCACCGACAACTTGGCCTCACCAACAACCGCACTGACCGCACCGACAACTTGGCCTCACCGGCAACCGCACTGACCTCAGCGACAACTTGGCCTCACCAACAACCGCACTGACCTCACCGACAACTTGGCCTCACCGGCAACCGCACTGACCTCAGCGACAACTTGGCCTCACCAACAACCGCACTGACCGCACCGACAACTTGGCCTCACCAACAACCGCACTGACCTCAGCGACAACTTGGCCTCACCAACAACCGCACTGACCTCAGCGACAACTTGGCCTCACCAACAACCGCACTGACCTCAGTGACAACTTGGCCTCACCAACAACCGCACTGACTTCACTGAAATCCTAGATCGACCAAGAAGGTGATCAACTACACCGAGAACATAGGTTCACCAACAGCCAGACTTACTACACTGACAGCCTAAGCCGCTTCACTTACAGCCCCGCTAGGTCTACCTCCCCCCACACCTACCTGTCGCACCTACCTTACAGTGCGCTCCGACTCCCGATGCTAACAATGCAAAACACACCACAGTTACATTGCGCCATTGTTTGTTTATTACAGCTCTGCATCCAGAAGATATGGCTCATGCATGTATACACACACACACTACACCAACAACTGCATGATAACAGTTACAGCATGCATACGCATATTCAGTACAATACCAAGACATGGTTTACAGGCACATGATCCCCATATTCAGAACATTCCACAAGAGTTTACAAGCAAGGCATCGTGATAGTCAGCACAGTGTACAAGGCAGTTTACAGGCAAGGCATGCACATATTGAATACATTGCACGACACCGTTTACAGGCGCAACATCCCCACGGTCAGCACAGTACACAAGGTATTTTACAAGCAAGGCATGCACATATTGAATACATTGCACTACACCGTTTACAGGCGCAACATCCCCACGGTCAGCACACTACACAAGGCATTTTACAAGCAAGGCATGCACATATTGAATACATTGCACGACACCGTTTACAGGCGCAACATCCCCACATTGAGTACATTGCACAATGCAGTTGACAGACATAGCATCCCCATATTCAATACATTACACAGTACAATTGTAAGCAAGGCAAAGCTAAAACCAATTTTGATAATGTAAAAAGACTGCATGCACTGAAATCAGCGCAACGGTCAAAATGGCCGCAAAGGGGCACGAGTCTCAGACTGGCCGGGAAGGAATGCCAATCGCCTCCGACGGCCCTCGGGCCTTGCTTACGGGGTTGGGTTAGCCCTAAGGTACAAACGAGTGAGCTAGCCCAACCCCGTAAGCAAGGCAAAGCTAAAGCCAATGTGGCTCACATATAAATTGACTCCAAAGCTAAAACCAATTTGGTTGAGATTAATTGACTCCAAGGCTAAAGCCAATTTGCCTGACATTAATTGACTCCAAGGCTAAAGCCAATTTGGTGGAGATTAATGGACTCCAATGCTAAAACCAATTGGGTTGACATGAATGGACTCCAGTGTGAAAGCCAATTCAGTTAAGATCAATGGACTCCAGTGGTAAAGCCAATAGGGCTGATTCAAGATGACTGGGCGACGCCGAAATTGGCGCGACGCTCGGAACGGCCGCAAAGGGGCGCGAGTCTCAGACTGGCCGGAAGGAAGGCAAATCGCCTCTGACGGCCCTCGGGCCTTGCTTACGGGGTTGGGTTAGCCCTAAGGTACAAACGAGTGAGCTAGCCCAACCCCGTAAGCAAGGCAAAGCTAAAGCCAATGTGGCTCACATATAAATTGATTCCAAAGCTAAAGCCAATTTGGTTGAGATTAATTGACTCCAAGGCTAAAGCCAATTTGCCTGACATTAATTGATTCCAAAGCTAAAGCCAATTTGGTGGAGATTAATGGACTCCACTGCTAAAACCAATTGGGTTGACATGAATGGACTCCGGTGCAAAAGCCAATTCAGTTAAGATCAATGGACTCCAGTGGTAAAGCCAATAGGGCTGATTCAAGACGACTGGGCGACGCCAAAATCGGCGCGACGCTCGGAACGGCCGCAAAGGGGCGCGAGTCTCAGACTGGCCGGAAGGAAGGCAAATCGCCTCTGACGGCCCTCGGGCCTTGCTTACGGGGTTGGGTTAGCCCTAAGGTACAAACGAGTGAGCTAGCCCAACCCCGTAAGCAAGGCAAAGCTAAAGCCAATGTGGCTCACATATAAATTGACTCCAAAGCTAAAACCAATTTGGTTGAGATTAATTGACTCCAAGGCTAAAGCCAATTTGCCTGACATTAATGGATTCCAAAGCTAAAGCCAATTTCATGGAGACTAATGGACTCCAATGCTAAAGCCAATTGGGTTGACATGAATGGACTCCGGTGCGAAAGCCAATTCAGTTAAGATCAATGGACTCCAGTGGTAAAGCCAATAGGGCTGATTCAAGATGACTGGGCGACGCCGAAATCGGCGCGACGCTCCGAATGGCCGCAAAGGGGCGTGAGTCTCGGACGGGCCGGAAGGAAAGCAAATCGCCTCTGACGGCCCTCGGGCCTTGCTTACGGGGTTGGGTTAGCCCTAAGGTACAAACAAGTGAGCTAGCCCAACCCCGTAAGCAAGGCAAAGCTAAAGCCAATATGGCTCACGTATAAACTGATTCCAAAGCTAAAGCCAACTTGGCTGAGATTGATTCCACACCTAAAGCCAATTTGATGGAGATTAATGGACTCCAATGCTAAAGCCAATTGAGTACAAATAGATTGACTGCAAACCTAAAGCCAATCACATTGACATAAATTGACTCCAAAACTAAAACCAATGGGGTTGAGTTAAATAGAGTGCGCGCACTGAAATCAGCGCAATTCTCAAATAGGCCACAAAGGACCGCGAGTCTCAAACTGGCTGGAAGGAGCACAAATGGTCTCTGTCCGTCTACAGCCTGTCAGTAATCGGGTTGAGTAATCCCTACTAGCGAACTCAAAGCAAAGGTGACGTGACCCTGCCGGCGAGACAAAACCTTTGATGTGGTCTCCCGTGAAAGTCTCGGTAAGATGGCACCCGGGTACGTGGACAGGTAGGCTGTTTCCTAGATGAACCGCTAGCTAAATGGCCCGGCCAGCTGACTGATGCTGAATCCTGTTACGTGCGACTGCCGTGCTGTCCTCGCTGCTCTGCCAGCCTCTCCTGTCCAAAACCTTTATTAAGCACCTGCGTGATGGCATGGAGCGCACCCTCAGTAACTTTGCTCAGGACGCTAGGTCAGAAAGTAACATCGATCGGCCTGGAAATAAAAGGGCGCTAAGGAAGGATGCGGGACGGTTGGATCGCCGGGCTGGGGCCGACGTGAGGAACTACCGTGACGCTGACTGCCCTGTCCCGCACGTTGCCTGCGACAACCTCTGACGGAGGTACGGACTTGTGGCGGACACGGGGGAACGCTACAGGGAAGAAACGGACCGGGGAATGTGGATAAAACCTTCGCTGAACCGAGCTGGCGGTGAGTGTGGCAGGCCGGGAAAGCTGATGACGTCCCGTGTCAGGGTCATCCACACAGGAAACATTGAAGACATCTTGACCTGTAACACAGAGAGACGGTTTAGAAAGAAATACCGATAATTCTAGGACTGCCGAGACCCAAACGGCTTTCGCTGGAAGCCCGCCCCTGAGAAAACTGCGAGCGAAGCAACACCCTGACAAATGACTAAAGGCCTGCGCTGTTTAACATGGAACTTGAACAAATGCTCTTAGGACTACCTTAAGGTTAGACATGGCTTTAGCGCCCCATTGTAGGGTAGGTACAGAATTAATTTGAATAGTTAATACAGTTATCTATACAGTCACAGTTGCAATTACCACCCCATTTCAGGTCCACAGATTAGGCTGGGGTGAAACAATTACCTTTATTACAATTACATTCAGAGTGAACAAAACAGAATGCAAAGGCAAAAGAAACATCAAAGGCAAAGGTGACGCAAAGGCGTGAAAAACACCCAGCGGGAAACCTTGGCGTGAGTCAGGCCGCAGAGAAAGCTGCAGAGAACGCAAAAACAAAGACCAAACAGAACGCCGCAGGGAACGGTTAAATGGAGAGCAAGGCATGAGAGAATGCCGCAAGGAATGCCAAAACTGAGTGTGAGACACAATAAAATGCCACAGGAAAAGCCAAAATGGACAGCTACGCAAGAGAGAATGCCCCAAGAAATGCCAAAAGAGAGGACGAGACTCAAAAGGATACCAAAAAGGGCAAGACCTAAGAGGACACTGCAGGGAACGCCAAACCGGAGCGTGAGGCTCGATACGATGCCGCAGAGAACGCCAAAACAGACAGCAAGACACGAGGCAATGCCAAAATGGACGGCAAGGCCCAAGACGGTGCCACGGGGAATGCCAAAATGCAGGGCGAGGCGCAATAGAACGCCGCACGGAATGCCAAAATGGAAGGCGAGGCACAAGGCGAAGCCAAAAAAGGCAAGGCGCAAGAGAACACCGGAGCAAACGCCAAAATGGAGGAAAAGGCTCAAAAGAATACTGCAGAGAATGCCAAAACGGAGAGCAAAGCACAACGTACCACCACAGAGAATGCCAAAATGGAGACCGAGGCACAAGAGAATGCCAAAATGGAGGACAATGCACAAGAGAATACCGCAGGGAACGCCAAAACACAGGGCAAGGGACAAGGCGAAGCCAAAAAAGGCAAGGCACAAGACAACACCTGGGCAAACGCCAAAATGGAGGAAAAGGCTCAAAAGAATACTGCAGGGAACGCCAAAACGGAGAGCAAAGCACAACAGAACGCCGCAGGGAATGCCAAAATGGAGACCGAGGCACAAGAGAACGCCGCTCGGAGTGCCAAAATGGAAGGCAAGGCGCAAGAGAACACCGGAGCAAACGCCAAAATGGAGGAAAAGGCTCAAAAGAATACTGCAGAGAACACCAAAATGGAGGACGATGCACAAGAGAATGCTGCAGGGAACGCCAAAACGCAGGGCAAGGGACAAGGCGAAGCCAAAAAAGGCAAGGCGCAAGAGAACACCTGAGCAAACGCCAAAACGGAGGAAAAGGCTCAAAAGAATACTGCAGGAAACGCCAGAACGGAGAGCAAAGCACAACAGAACGCCACAGAGAACGCCAAAATGCAGTGCGAGGCACAAGAGAATGCCACAGGGAATGCCAAAATGGAGAACAGGGCACAACAGAACACTAAAATGGAGGACGATGCACAAGAGAATGCTGCAGGGAATGCCAAAATGGAGAGCGAGGCGCAAGAGAACGCCAAAATGGAGGGCGATGCACAAGAGAATGCTGCAGGGAACTCTAAAACAGAGGGCGAGGCACACGGCAATGCCAAAAAGGGCAAAGCCCAAGAGAACACCGAAACACAAAAAAAGAGGAAAAGGCTCAAGAGAACACGGCAGAGAATGCCAAATGGAGAGCAAGGCACAACAGAACACCCCAGGTAACGCTACAACAGACGACGAGGCTCAAGAGAACACCGCTACAGATGCCAAGACGTGGGACGAAGCCCCGGGGAACGCCAAAATGGACAGCAAGGCACAAGAGAACACCACAAGAAATGCCAAAACAGAAAGAAAAGACAACACTACAAGAAATGCCCAGGCAACGACAAAGGGCAGAAGCAAGGAGAACACAAAAGGACAAGAGCAGACAACCCACAGGGCACCCTGAAGTGCAGAAATGAGCTCTGAAACGCTACCTTGGGTCTCAATAAGGAATGGTTAAAAATTGGCAGGTGTGTGCTGCCCTTACCTGCTGGGTAGATAGTTACCAGTCAGCAAAGCTCGGTTCCGGGGCGCTCGAGGAAATGAGGATTTCTCTTCCTCGCCGCTCTCACGAACAGCCGCGCATCTCTCCGTGCGTTTCTTACGGCGCTCGGGAGCGCCACGGCTCTCTGCCGGTACCTGCTGAACACGATATGATAATGAAGACGCTGCCCCGCATCTGTGGTGGCTGCACCCTGTGAACATCACACTAACGGTGATGCAAATGAGCATTAGGAATACAATTAATACTATTTAAGAGTTTAAACTTGCACATACTTTAACAATTGTATTCCATACTACAGTAAGGATTAAGGTTACTTTCACAGAAAACACAGGGCACCAATGTCGATTGCAGCATTTAGCGTAAGAGACATTTTCAATAGCAGGCCAAGGGTTACGTTTACAGATACACGGCAGGTGACCGTAATTATCGCTAGAGCTCCCGTTAAGCTAGCGGAGCGGGTCAAGATGAACATCGTTAACGCTGCCTCCCGGCAAATCCCAGAGAGCCAAAGGCAAAGGCAAGCGGAACGCCCGCAGAAAGCCACGGCAAAAGAAAAGCAAAGCAAGCAACCGAGGCTGAGGCAAGGGCAAAAACAAGGAAAAGAGCCAAGGAAAGACCAAGGGAAAGCAAGGGCAATGTGAGTGTGGCAAGGAAGACCGGGATCAGAGACCAAAGGGAAGGCAGCACAAAAAGCCAAAGGAAAGGCCAAGAGAACGCAACAGAGAAAGCCAAAAAGTAAGGACAAAGCAAATGCTGAATGGAATGCAGCACAGAGGCCAAAGACAGGGTGGCACCGGAGGCTAAAGACAGGGCAGCACCGGACGCCTGCTGGAATGGCCAAGAGAAGACCGCAAGGAACGCAAAAATGGAGGGCAAGGCACCAACAAGTGCCGCACGTAACACTGAAACGGAGGGCAAAGCCCAAGAGAATGCTGCTTGGAACACCAAAATGGAGCGCAAGGCATGAAAGAATGCCTCAAGGAACACCGTAACGGAGGGCAAGGCAAAAGAGAATGCTGCATCGAACACCGAAACGAATGGCAAGGCATGAGAGAATGCCGCAAGGAACACCGTAACGGAGGGCAAGGCAAAAGAGAATGCTGCATCGAACACCGTAACGGAGGGCAAGGCAAGAGACAATGCTGCATCGAACACCGAAACGAACGGCAAGGCAAAAGAGAACGCTGCATCGAACACCGAAACGAACGGCAAGGCAAAAGAGAATGCCTCAAGGAACACCGTAATGGAGGGCAAAGCAAGAGACAATGCTGCAGGGAACACCGAAACGGACGGCAAGGCCGAAGACGACGCCAGAAGGAATGCCAAAATGGAGGGCAAAGCCCAAGCGAACATCGCAGGAAGCATCGAAATGGAGGACGAGGCCTGATTGATAGAACGCTGCACGGAACGCCAAAACCGAGACCAAAGAGAAAGCTGCAGGAAATGCCCCAGAGACAGCAGAGGGCACAGGCAAAGAGAACGCAGAAGGCCGAGAACAGACAGCCCAGAAGGCACCCTGAAGTGTGGAAACCGGCACTGGAATTCTACCTTGGGTCTCAATAAGGAATGGTTAAAAATTGGCAGGTGTGTGCTGCCCTTACCTGCTGGGTAGATAGTTACCAGTCAGCAAAGCTCGGTTCCGGGGCGCTCGAGGAAATGAGGATTTCTCTTCCTCGCCGCTCTCACGAACAGCCGCGCATCTCTCCGTGCGTTTCTTACGGCGCTCGGGAGCGCCACGGCTCTCTGCCGGTACCTGCTGAACACGATATGATAATGAAGACGCTGCCCCGCATCTGTGGTGGCTGCACCCTGTGAACATCACACTAACGGTGATGCAAATGAGCATTAGGAATACAATTAATACTATTTAAGAGTTTAAACTTGCACATACTTTAACAATTGTATTCCATACTACAGTAAGGATTAAGGTTACTTTCACAGAAAACACAGGGCACCAATGTCGATTGCAGCATTTAGCGTAAGAGACATTTTCAATAGCAGGCCAAGGGTTACGTTTACAGATACACGGCAGGTGACCGTAATTATCGCTAGAGCTCCCGTTAAGCTAGCGGAGCGGGTCAAGATGAACATCGTTAACGCTGCCTCCCAGCAAATCCCAGAGAGCCAAAGGCAAAGGCAAGCGGAACGCCCGCAGAAAGCCACGGCAAAAGAAAAGCAAAGCAAGCAACCGAGGCTGAGGCAAGGGCAAAAACAAGGAAAAGAGCCAAGGAAAGACCAAGGGAAAGCAAGGGCAACGAGAGTGTGGCAAGGAAGACCGGGATCAGAGACCAAAGGGAAGGCAGCACAAAAAGCCAAAGGAAAGGCCAAGAGAACGCAACAGAGAAAGCCAAAAAGTAAGGACAAAGCAAATGCTGAATGGAATGCAGCACAGAGGCCAAAGACAGGGTGGCACCGGAGGCTAAAGACAGGGCAGCACCGGACGCCTGCTGGAATGGCCAAGAGAAGACCGCAAGGAACGCAAAAATGGAGGGCAAGGCACCAACAAGTGCCGCACGTAACACTGAAACGGAGGGCAAAGCCCAAGAGAATGCTGCTTGGAACACCAAAATGGAGCGCAAGGCATGAAAGAATGCCTCAAGGAACACCGTAACGGAGGGCAAGGCAAAAGAGAATGCTGCATCGAACACCGAAACGAATGGCAAGGCATGAGAGAATGCCGCAAGGAACACCGTAACGGAGGGCAAGGCAAAAGAGAATGCTGCATCGAACACCGTAACGGAGGGCAAGGCAAGAGACAATGCTGCATCGAACACCGAAACGAACGGCAAGGCAAAAGAGAACGCTGCATCGAACACCGAAACGAACGGCAAGGCAAAAGAGAATGCCTCAAGGAACACCGTAATGGAGGGCAAAGCAAGAGACAATGCTGCAGGGAACACCGAAACGGACGGCAAGGCCGAAGACGACGCCAGAAGGAATGCCAAAATGGAGGGCAAAGCCCAAGCGAACATCGCAGGAAGCATCGAAATGGAGGACGAGGCCTGATTGATAGAACGCTGCACGGAACGCCAAAACCGAGACCAAAGAGAAAGCTGCAGGAAATGCCCCAGAGACAGCAGAGGGCACAGGCAAAGAGAACGCAGAAGGCCGAGAACAGACAGCCCAGAAGGCACCCTGAAGTGTGGAAACCGGCACTGGAATTCTACCTTGGGTCTCAATAAGGAATGGTTAAAAATTGGCAGGTGTGTGCTGCCCTTACCTGCTGGGTAGATAGTTACCAGTCAGCAAAGCTCGGTTCCGGGGCGCTCGAGGAAATGAGGATTTCTCTTCCTCGCCGCTCTCACGAACAGCCGCGCATCTCTCCGTGCGTTTCTTACGGCGCTCGGGAGCGCCACGGCTCTCTGCCGGTACCTGCTGAACACGATATGATAATGAAGACGCTGCCCCGCATCTGTGGTGGCTGCACCCTGTGAACATCACACTAACGGTGATGCAAATGAGCATTAGGAATACAATTAATACTATTTAAGAGTTTAAACTTGCACATACTTTAACAATTGTATTCCATACTACAGTAAGGATTAAGGTTACTTTCACAGAAAACACAGGGCACCAATGTCGATTGCAGCATTTAGCGTAAGAGACATTTTCAATAGCAGGCCAAGGGTTACGTTTACAGATACACGGCAGGTGACCGTAATTATCGCTAGAGCTCCCGTTAAGCTAGCGGAGCGGGTCAAGATGAACATCGTTAACGCTGCCTCCCGGCAAATCCCAGAGAGCCAAAGGCAAAGGCAAGCGGAACGCCCGCAGAAAGCCACGGCAAAAGAAAAGCAAAGCAAGCAACCGAGGCTGAGGCAAGGGCAAAAACAAGGAAAAGAGCCAAGGAAAGACCAAGGGAAAGCAAGGGCAATGTGAGTGTGGCAAGGAAGACCGGGATCAGAGACCAAAGGGAAGGCAGCACGGAAGGCCAAAAGGAAAGGCCAAGAGAACGCAGCAGAGAAAGCCAAAAAGTAAGGACAAAGCAAACGCTGAACAGAAGGCGGCACGGGAGGCCGAAGATGGGGTGGCACGAGAGGCCTAAGGGAAAGACCCAGAGAACTCCACGAGGAATGAGGAAATGAAGAGAAGGCACCGGAGAAGGCCGCGGGGAGCGCCGAAACAAAGGGCAAAGCGTGAGAGAATGCCACAAGGAACACTGAAACAAAGGGCAAGGTACCAGAGAATGTCACACGGAACACCCAAACTGAGACCAAAGAGAAAGCTGCAGGAAACACCCAGGCAGCTGCAAAGGGTACAGGCAAGGACAGTGCAGAAGGACGAGAACATATGGCTAGTAGGGCACCCCAAAGTACAGAAATGAGCTCTGGAACATCACCTCGGGCCTGAATAAGGAATGCGTAAAAATTGGCAGGTGTCTGCTGCCCTTACCTGCTGGGTAGATAGTTACCAGTCAGCAAAGCTGGGTTCCGGGGCCTTCGAGGAAATGCGGATTTCTGTTCTTCACCGTTCCCATGAAGAGCCGTGCACCTCTTCGTGCGGTTGTTCCGGTACTCGGAAGCGCGGGGGCTCCCTGCTGGCACCTGTTGAACACAATACAATAACGAAGACGCTGCCCTGCAGGGGCAGGTTACAATCTTTTTCGCAAATATGTGCTGCAGCACTCCTTTCTCAGAGCAGCGTGGCCGCACTCTATGCTCGGTGCTGCTTACCAGAGGCACTAGGCCTGGTAACAGACAAGGAGAACGTTGAGGTACTCAACAACATTTTTGCTGCCGTGTTCTCCAATCGCTGCCCATTATACGCAGCCCTCGACTTTGGTTTGTTAGGTAGGGATTGAGGAAGTGACGTCACCCCAGCTACTTCCCTCCCCGTCCCGCGCCGTGAACGACAACCAGGTTTGGGGCCGCCTGAGGACCTGAAATCTGCAAGTCTATGGGTCCCGATGAGACGCGTCGCAGACTGATGAGGGAAATGCACTGACGCTGTCACCGAGCTGCTCTCAAAGGTATTTTGCAAGTGGTGGCAATCAGGTGGAGTTCCTGGCGAGTGGAAAAACGGTCGATTCAAACTCCTTTTTAGGAAGAGTAGAAAGGGAGACACCGGGAACCCCTGTCCTGTCAGTCTCGCCTCTGCGCTGGGAATGATCGCAGAGCAGATTCTCCTGGAAGCGACGCCGGGGCATGTGGAAGGAGGGAGACGATGCGGTAGAAGTGGCGTGGCTTCGCCGAAGGCAAATTCTTCTTGACTGACCTGGTGGCTTTCTGCGATGGTGCCGCTACGGTGATGGATGGGGGAAGAGCCGCTGATACTATCTAGCTGGACTTCAGCAAGGCCTCTGACGCGGTACCACACACCATCCTCATCTCCAACTTAGAAAGACGCCGATTGGATGGGTGGACTGTTGAACAGGTGAAGAACTGACCGTAGCATTGTGTCCAGAGAGCGGCAGACAATGGCTCCATGTCCAGATAGATAGAGAGTAGTAATGAGTGGCATCCCACAGCAGTTGGCGCTAGAGCTGATACTCCTCAATAGCTAACCATAGAATCATACAATGGCCTGCATTGAGAAGCACCATAGTGATTATTGCCTTTCACCTCCCCCCCCCGCTACAGGTATGGTAACCAACCACGGGACCGGGCTTCCCAGAGCCTCGGCCGGCCTGGCCTCGAACGTCTCTGGGGATGGGGCGTCTCCAGCCTCCTCGGGAGACCTGTTCCGCTCTCCTTCCTTCGCCCCCCAAATAAGAGATCGCAACCCTGAAATAAAGAAGGGATCGTTCGCCCCGTTCCGAGGGCTCACCCCACGCTCTGAAAAAAGCAGACTCCAGATACAGCTCCTGCTCCTTCTGCTACCGGTCCTTAAATGCAGTTGAGAGCCCCCCAAAAAGGGAATATCTGCAGTTGAGAGGCCCCAAAAAGGGGGAAGATCTCACTCCAATAATCAAAATTTATTACCCCGTTCCAAAGACAAACACTCACCTTGCACCGCAAAGGAAGAGGTCTCTGGAGAGAGACGTGGCCTAAACGGTTTACAGACCTCAAAAGTGGTCAGAATCCCCCAGAAAGCAGAAATCGCTCTCCCCGAGGTTCCCAAAGAGGCACTCCCCAGGTACTGATGCTGCCCCCTCGGTTCCCAGCCCTTAAATGTGGTCAAGGAGGGGTGGAGCCAAGCTCAGCCCTATCAGGTCCTGTTGGTGAATTGCTTCCACCTGTGCTCGTGGGGCTGGCCACGCCCCTCACCAGGTGTTCAATCACTGCTTCGGACTGTTACGTAACGGTTCCCATAAAGGCCTGAAGACCAAAAAAAAAGGAATAACCAGCAGACAATTAGATCTGCCTGTCTGGGAAGGGGAAGTTTATCAATGTATGAGAAATGACGGCACACGTATTTTGACAGGGGAGCGCAGATCTCATTACCGCATCGGGGTGACTTAGTACGATGCTCGGGGCGGGCTGACGCGGTTGGCGTGACTCTGGGACTGATGCTGGGGTGACGTTGGGGTGACGCTGAGGGCTGTTGTTGGGGTATCGCAGGGGGGATATCGGAGAGTGACGCTGCGGTGACGTCGTTGGGGTGCTGTAGTCAAAACCCTAAGTCGTGGCTTGAAACAACGATTGGGCGGGGACAAACCGGGAGAGCTCAGGTGTGTGCAATGAACCTGATTGAGAGGAGGGGTGGATCCTGGCTCCGCCCCCTCCCAGTCCTCATTTAAGTGTTGTCAGTGTAGGTGAGAGGGTTTTGCTGGAGATCCCTGCTCGCCTGAAGTCTTCCAACGTTAAGGACACTTTGTTCTTTGTTTCTGCTTTCACGGTGCTGCATTTGAGTGAGTCCTTGCTTACAGGGGTCTAGGACTTTGCTTCTCCGCTATCGCTTCTACGTTTTCCGTCATGTAACGGCATTACAGCAAGTAATGCTGTTGGTGCAACATTGTAGAGAGAGGTGGGGGAGTGACACTGTGGAGTGATACTGGGCTATCGCTGGGGATGACATCGCGAAGTGACCCTGCGGTGACATTGTTGAGGTAAAGCTGGGGGGTCACACTGTACTAATACTGGGACAATGCTGGGGTTTCACTGGGGGGTGACCTCAGGGATCGGTGCTAGGATAACATTGTTGGGGAGATGCTGGGATGACGCTGGGTCGATGTTGCGCAGTAATGCTGCGGGGTAATGTTGGGGTATCTCCGGTGGATGACAGGAAAGAGTGATATTGTTGGGGGGAGTTACGTGGTTGGGGACGTGCTGTGAGGCGATGCTGCTACGATGGGGGGGGGTGACGCTGAGGGCCTGCCGTCGGTGGCTGACGTTGGGATATCGCTGGGGCTCGTATCAGGGAGAGACGCTCCGTTAACGCTACTGGAGCGACGCTGAAGGGTGATGTTGGGGGAGACGTTGGGTTGACACAGGAGTGATTTGAGGTATTGTTTGAGGTTGACATCAGGGAGCATTGCTGCGATGATGTTGTGATGACACAGGGTCGATGGTGGGAGGTGATGCGGGAGTAATGTTGGGGTGACGCTGGGGTGATGTTGGAGGGTGATTTGGAATATCGCTGGGGTTCAACATCGAGGACTTACCCTGAGGGATGACATTGTTGTAGTGACACTGAGGGTCGATACTGCTGTGACGCTGAGGTGATACCGTGGTGATGGTGGAGAGTGATCTTTGGGGGTTGGGGGGGATGTTGAGGTATCGCTGGGGGGTGACGCTGGGGTGACGTTTGGGAGTGAAGCTGTGTAAAAATTTGGAGGTTTTGCTGGTGTTACTCATAAAGGAGACATGCTGGAGGGCGATGCTGAGGTGATGATGAGAGGGGACGTGGTGGGGCAATGTTGGGGTATCGCCGAGGGAAGAATCGGGGAACGACGCTGGGCTGGTGCTAATGGGGCGACGCCGGAGAGGTGCTGGGTGGCGATGCTGGGCTATCGCTTGCGGTGACATCGGGCGGTGACGCTGTTGGGATGACGCTGCGGTAACGTTAGGAAGTGACGTTGTTGGAGGGTGGTGTTCGGGTACGACTGAGGGGATCACGTCAGGGGGTGATACCAGGGTGAGAGAAAGAAAAAGAACCGAAAAAAGGGAAAGAAAAATACTGTGAAAATAGAAAAGAATTAGAAGAAGAAAAAGTATTAGAAGTAGTAAAAGAATATGAAATAAAAAAAGAGAATCTGAAAAAGAAAATGAAAAGAAACAGGATTAGAAAAACAAATGGAAAAAGAACTGGAAATATAATGACAATGGAGAAGGAAAAACAAAAAGAAATGCAAAAAGAGAAAAAATACAAAAAGAAAAAGGATTGGAATAAAAAATATTTAGAAAAAGAATTGGAAAATGAAATAGAAAATTAAGAGAGATTAATTACAAAAAGGAAAATACTAAGAAATAGAAAAAGAAATACGAACAGAATCAGAAAATTAATTAGCAAAAATATTAGGGAATTAATTAGAAACAGAACTAGAAATAGAAAAGGAAATAGGAACAGAAAGAGCAAATTGATTACAAAAATATTAGAAATTAATTTTTCACGCTTTTATAATTTTGAGTTCCTGGTATTCCACGTCGTAACATGAGGTACTGCGCTGGCAGTTAAAGTGATAATGCTCTGGTTCCACGTACCTGTCTGGAAGAGAAAAACTACGATCCCCAGGGGGCCTCTGCGGACAGAGAGGAGGTAGAACTCCCGACAAGGTCGCCTGATCGGGCCTTTCTCTTCGGCGCTCTTCTCCTTCGCCTCTCCTCGCTGCTGCCCGTCCTGACTGCGCGCATCGCTTCAGTGTTAACGTAAGGCCTACAGCTTTTGGATACTCTCATATTTGATTTATTAGCTTCAATTCTAACTATATTGTAATATAGTATTGTCGAACGTTCCAAAACCATATTTAGTAAATTAGTTTGTCTCTCCTCAGATTGTTGCCTCTGTTTTTAAATACTTTGGGGTCCCTGTTTCCCTTTTCCAGAGGTGCCGACTGTGCAAAATCCCTCCACCCCAATACTCGTTGAATGAGGATGAACCGGCCCGTAAACTGTTGATATAATTAGAAAAAAGACAATAATTAGAAATAGAAAAAGAAATGGGAACAGAATCAGCAAATTAATAAGAAAAAACACCACAGAATTCATCAGAAAAAGGAAAAAAAATTAGAAAAAGAAGCAAACAGAATTAGCAAAGAAATTACAAAAAAATATTAGACAATGAATTAGAAAAAAAGAAAAGAATCAGAAAAAAAAAAAGAAACGGGAACAGAATTGGCAAATTATTTAGAAAAAAATATTAGAGAATGAAATAGAAAAACTAGAAGAACTAAAAATAGAAAAAGAAATGGGAACAGAATAATCAAATAAAATAGAAAAAAACACTAGAGAACAAATTTTAAAAAGGTAAACAATTACGAATAGAAAATTAAATAGAAACAAAATCAGCAAATAAATTAGAAAGATATTAGAGAATTAATTAATTAGAAAAAGGAACAAAATTAAAAACAGAAAAAGAATTAGAATGAATTACAGAGGCGACGAATGATTAGAGATGTAGACAAGGAGAAATATTAGAACATTAGAAAAGGAGAATTATTACGATAAGAGGTAACAAATTATTACAGAATGAGAGGCAGGAAGTTATTACAATTACAGGCAGGGAATTATCATAGAATGAGAGGCAGGGAATTATTATAGAATGAGAGGCAGGGAATTATTAGTGAATTAGATGCAGCAAATTATCAGAGAAGGTGACACTGACAATAATTACAATGAGAGGCAGCAAATTATGAGACAATGGGAGGCAGGCAAACAATAGAGAATGAGAGGGAGATAATTATTACAGAATAAGAATCGTAGAATCCGCAAGGTTGGAAAAGACCCGTAAGATCATCCAGTCCAACCATCCAACTACCACCGATATTTCCCTACTAAATGATGTCCCTTAGTGCAACATCTAAATGGTTCTTGAGCACCACCGGGGACGATGACTCAACCACCTCCCTGAGCAGCCCATTTCAGTGCCTGACCGCTCTGTTGGAGAAAAATTTTTCTTAATGTCCAACCTGAATCTCCCCTGGTGCAACTTGAGCCGTTCCCTCTTGTCCTATCGCTACTGATACGTGAGAAGAGGCTGACTCCCACCTCTCCACAACCTCCTATCACACAGTTGTGGAGAGCAATAACGTCTCCCCTGATCCTCCTCTTCTCCAGACCAAATGATCCCATTTCCCTCAGCCGTTCCTCATAAGACCTGTGCTCCGGACCTCCTACAGATTTGTTGCCCTTCTCTGAACGTGCTCCAGGGCAACACTCTTAATCTATCAGAATGTAATATTATATGGTTTTTCAGTGTGAAATGACAGCTAATATTAAGGAAATAATTATCTAATACTGTTCTAAGAGCACATTTTCAGAAAATTTAGCAAAATAATTTTCTAAAACATTTTAACTTCAGTTCTTTTCTCGCCCAGGTGACAAATCATACAGAAGCAGCAAACAATGAGAGAATGGGAGGCATCGAGTTATGAGAGAAGGGGTGGCATTCAGTCATGAGAGAAGGAGATGCAGACAAATATTAGATAATTAGAGGCGGCAAATTATTACAGAATTAGAGGCAGGGAAAAATTAGAAAATTAGAGGAAACTAATTATTACAATTAGAGGCAGCGGATTATGAGACAATGAAAGTCAGGAAATTATGAGGGAATGAGAGGGATATAATTATTGGAGAATGAGCGGCAGAGAATTGTTGGAGAATAAGAGGCAGTGAACTATTACAGAATGAGAGGCAGGATATTAATGGAGAGTGGGAGGCAGCAAATTAGCAGAGAGTGGGAGGCAGCGAATCATGACAGAATGGGAGGCTGCGAATTATGAGAGAATTAGACACAGTGAATTATTACAGAATTAGCGACAGTGAATAATTACAAATAGAGGCACCAAATTATTAGAGAATGAGATGCAGCAAATTATTACAGAATGACAGACAGAGAATGATTAGAGAATGACTGACAGAGAATTATGAGAGAATTAGAGGCAGAGAATTACCACAATTAGGGGCAGCAAATTATAAGACAATGAGAAGGAGATAATTATTAGAGAACGACAGGCAGATAATTGTTACAGAATGAGAGGCAGCAAGTTGTGAGAGAAAGAGTGGCTGCAAATTATGAGAGAAAGGGAGGCAGTGAATTATTAGAGAATGAGACATGGGAAATTATGAGAGAATGAGAGGCGTTGAACTAGGAGAGAATGAGAGGCAGTGAATTACTAGAGAATGAGAGGCGTTGAATTATGTGAGAAAATGCGGCAGTGAACTATAAGAGAATGGGAAGCAGTGAGTTACGAGGGAATGGCAGGCAGAGAATTGTTACAGAATGAGAGGCCACGAATTTTGATAGAAAAAGAGGCAGCGAACTATGAGACAATGGGTGGCGGTGAATTATTGGAGAATAAGACACAGCAAATTAAGACAGAATGAGAGGTATTCAATTCTGAGAGAATGAGAGGCGTTGAATTCTGAGAGAACAGGAAGCAGCGAGTTACGAGAGAATGGGAGGCAGGAAAAAAGTGAGAGAGTGACTGGCAGAGAGTTTGGAGGGAATGAGCGGCAGAGAAATACGAGAGAATTTGTGGCAAAGTATGAGAGAATGAGTGGTGGAGAAATATTAGAATATTACAGACTGAGATTTAGTCGAGAAAGAGATGCAGAGAAATATTAGAGAAATAGTGGCAGTGAATTCTTGCAGACTTAGTGGCAGGGAATTATCGGAAAATTAGTGTAAGCTTATTATTACATTTAGAGTCAATGAATTAGTAGGGAACGAGAAGCGCTGAATTATGAGAGAATGAGAGGCACTGAATTATGAGAGAAAGAAACACAGAATTATGAAAGAATGAGAGGGAGATAAATAATTCTCTGCCACTCATATTCTAATAATTAGGAGAATGAGAGACAGAGAATTATCAGTGTATGACATGAAGCGAAATACCAGACAATTAGGGGCAGTGAATTTTTACAATTAGGGGCAGCGGATCAGGAGAGAATGGGAGGCAGTGAATTATGACAGAATGAGATGCAGTGAAGTAAGAGAATGAGAGGCGTTGAATTATGAGAGAATGAGAGGCTGCAAATTTTTAGAGAATGACAGGCAGTGAATTATAAGAGAATGAGTGGCAGAGAATTATTCGAGTATGATCATCAGAGTAATAGCAGAGAATTAAATGCAGCAAATTATGAGAGAATTAGTGGGAGCGAGTTATGAGAGAATTGGAGGCTGTAAACTATAAGAGAATGAGAGGATGAGGATTATTAGAGAATGGGAGATGCTGAATCAGGGGAGTTTGGGAATCAGGAAATCAGGAGAGAATGGGAGGCGCTGAATTAGGAGAGAGTGAGAGGCAGCAAATTAGGAGAGAATGACAGGCAGAGACTCATGAGAAAATGGGAGGCAGCGAATGAGGAGAGAATGGGTGGTAGTAAGTTATGAGGGAATTAGACAAAGAGAATTATTACAGAATTAGTGGCAGAAAGTAATTACAATTAGAGGCAGAGAAATATTAGAGAATGAGAGAGAGAGGGTTGTTAGAGAATGACATGAAGAGAATTATGTGAAAATTACAGAAAGTGAATAAATACCAAACAATTAGGGGCAGCAAATTTTTACACTTAGGGGCAGCGGATTAGGAGAGAATGGGAGGCAGTGAATTATGAGAGAATGAGATGCAGTGAAGTAAGAGAATGAGAGGCGCTGAATTATGAGAGAATTAGTGGGAGCAAATTATGAGAGAATTGGAGGCTGTAAACTATAAGAGAATGAGAGGATGAGTATTATTAGAGAATGGGAGATGCTGAATCGGGAGTTTGAGAATCAGGAAATCAAGAGAGAATGGGAGGCAGCAAATTAGGAGAGGATGGAAGGCAGCGAATGAGGAGAGAATGGGCAGTAGTAAGTTATGAGGGAATTAGACAAAGAGAATGACTACAGAATTAGTGTCAGAGAGTAATTACATTTAGAGGCAGAAAAATATTAGAGGTGAAATACAGAGTTATTAGGGAATGGAAGACAGAGATTTATTAGAGAACAAGAGGCAGAGAATTATTAGAGAACGAGAGAGAGAGGGTTATTAGAGAATGACATAAAGAGAATTATGAGAGAATTAGAGGCAGTGAATAAATGCAACGGGGGCAGCGAATTATTAGAGAATGAGAAGGAGATAATTATTAGAGAATGACTGGCAGAAAATAGTTAGAGAATGGGAGGCTGGAGATTACGATAGAATAAGAGGCAGCGAACTATGAGAGGATGGGAAGCCGTGAATTATTAGAGAATGAGACACAGCAAATTAAGAGAGCATGTGAGGCGGTGAATTTTGAGAGAATGGGAGTCAGCGAATTATTAGAGGATGAGTGGCAGAGAATTTGGAGGGAATGAGTGGCAGAGAAATATTAGAATATTACAGACAGTGAATTAGTCGAGAATGAGATGCAGAGAAATATTAGAGAAATAGTGGCAGCAAATTCTTAGAGACTTAGTGGCAGAGAATTATTGGGAAATTAGCGTAAGCTTATTATTGCAATTAGAGCCTGTGAATTACGAGAGAATGAGAGGCGCTGAATTTTAAGAGAATAAGACACCGGATTATGAAAGAATGGGAGGGAGATAATTATTAGAGAATGAGTGGCAGAGAATTGTTAGAGAATGAGAGACAGAGGATTGTTAGGGTATGACAGGAAGAGAAATACTAGACAATTAGGGGCCACGAACTGGGAGAGAACGGGAGGCAGTGAATTATGAGATAATGAGAGGCTGCGAATGTTTAGAGATTGACAGGCAGTGAATTATGAGAGAATAAATAGCAGAGAATTATTCCAGCATGATTGGCAGAGTAATCATAGAGAATTAGAGGTAGCGAATTATTAGAGAATTAGTGGCAAAGAATTATTAGGATATTAGAGGAAGCGAATTGTCACAATTAGTGGCAGAGAACTAGTACAGAATGGGACGCGGCGAATTATGAGAGAATGAGAGGCACAGGATTATGAGAGAATGGGAGGAAGCGAAGTTTGAAAACATGGGAGGCAGTGAATTAGTAGGGAATGAGATGCAGAGAAATATTAGAGAATGAGAAGCGGTGATTTATGGGAGAATGACAGGCTGCGAATTTTTTAAGATTGACAGGCAGTGAATGATGAGAGAATGAGCGGCAGAGAATTCTTCGGGTATGATTGGCAGAGAAAGATTAGAGAATGAGGGGCAATTAATTATTTGAGAATTACTGGCAAAGAATTATTAGGATATTAGAAGAAGCTAATTGTCACAATTAGTGGTGGAGAATTAGTACAGAATGGGAGTCAGAAAATTATGAGAGAATCACAGGCAGAGAAGTATTAGATAATGAGATGTAGAGAAATAATAGAGAATTTGAGGCAATGAATGATTAGAGAATTAGCTGCAAAGAATTATTAGGATATGAGAAGAAGCAAATTATTACAATGAGAGTCAGAGAATTAGGACAGAACGGGAGGCAGTGTAGTATGAGAGAAGGAGAGGCCGTGAATTATTACAAATATAGGCAGTGAATTACAGGAGAATGAGAGGCAGCGAAGTACTAGAGAATGTGGGGCAGGGAAAGATTGGAGTGTGAGAAGGAACAAATTGTGAGATCAGGAGAGGCAGCGAATCGTCAGAGAATAAGTGGCAGAGCATTCTAACAAACAGAGGCATAGAACTATTAGAGAATTGTGGTGTGTAAACTATTAGAGAATGAGAGGCAGAAAATGAGGAGTGAAGGAGAGACGGAATTATCGGAGAATGAGAGAGAGATAATTTATAGAGAACGAGTGCCAGAGAATTATTAGAGAATAAGGGGCACCAGATTATTTGAGAATGGGAGGCAACGAATTAAGAGAGAATGGGAGGCAACGAATTAAGAGACAATGGGAGGCAGCGAGTTAAGAGAGGATGGGAGGCAGCGAATTAGGAGAGGATGGGAGGCAGCGAATTATGACAGAATAACGCACTGAGAATTATTACAGATTTAGCAGTAGAGAATAATTACAATTAGAGGCAGACAATTATTAGAGAGTGAGAGACACAGGGTTATTAGAGAATGACATGCAGAGAAATATTGGAGAATTAGAGGCAGCAAATAAATACAATTGGGGCAGGAAATTATGAGAGAATGAGAAGGAGATAATTATTAGAGAATGACTGGCAGAGAATTGTTATAGAATGAGAGGCCACGTGTTTTGATAGAATAAGAGGCAGCGAACTATGAGAGAATGGGAGGCAGTGAATTATTAGATAATGAGATGTAGAGAAATATTAGATAATTAGAGGCAGTGAATTATTAGAGAATGAGAGGCAAAGAATTACTAGAATATTAGAGGAAGCTAATTACTGCAATACGAGGCTGGCAATTAGTAGAGAATGGGAGGCAGGGAATTACTACAATTAGAGGCAGCGAATTACAGGAGAATGAGAGGCAGCAAAGGATTGGAGTATGAGAAGCAACAACTTACTAGAGAACGCGAGGCAGAGATAGATTACGGTGAGAAGCAGTGAATTATTAGAGAATTAGTGGCAGAAAATTCTGTCAACAAGTGGTAGCGGATTATGACCGAATGGGAGGCAGTAAATTATAATAGAATGAGTGGCGGGAAACTGTAAGAGAATGAGTTGCAGTGACTTATGAGAGAATACAGGCAGCGAATTATGAGAGAACGGGAGGCAGTGAATTATGAGGGAATTAGACATAGAGAATTATTACAGAATTAATAAGAATAATTAGAATTAGAGGCAGCAAATTATTAGAGAATGAGAGATAGAGCGTTATTAGAGAATGACATGAAGAGAAGTATGAGAGAATTAGAGGCATCGAATTATTACATCTGGGGGCAGCGAAGTATGAGAAAATGAGAATGAGATAATTATTAGAGAATGACTGGCATAGAATAGTTTGAGAATGGGAGGCCGCAGATTACAATAGAATAAGAGGCAGCGAGCTATGAGAGAATGGGAAGCAGTTAATTATTAGAGAATGAGACACAGGAAATAAAGTGACAGTGAGAGGCATTGAATTCTGAGAGCATGAGAGGCAGCAAAATATGAGAGAACGAGAGGCAGAGAATTTGGAGGGAATGAGCAGCAGAGAAATACGAGAGAATTAGTGGCATAGTATGAGAGAATGAGTGGTGGAGAAATATTAGAATATTACAGAATAAGATTTAGTCGAGAAAGAGATGCAGAGAAATATTAGAGAAATAGTGGCAGCGAATTCTTAGAGAATCAGTGGCAGAGGATTATCGGAAAATTAGTGTAAGCTTATTATTACAATTAGAGTCAATGAATTATTTTTGAATGAGAGGCGTTGAATTATGAGAGAATTAGTGGGAGCAAATTATGAGAGAATTGGAGGCTGTAAACTATAAGAGAATGAGAGGATGAGTATTATTAGAGAATGGGAGATGCTGAATCAGGGGAGTTTGAGAATCAGGAAATCAAGAGAGAATGGGAGGCAGAAATTCGGAGAGGATGGAAGGCAGCGAATGAGGAGAGAATGGGCGGTAATAAGTTATGAGGGAATTAGACAAAGAGAATGACTACAGAATTAGTGTCAGAGAGTAATTACAATTAGAGGCAGAAAAATATTAGAGGTGAAATACAGAGATTTATTAGAGAACAAGAGGCAGAGAATTATTAGAGAACGAGAGAGAGAGGGTTATTAGAGAATGACATAAAGAGAATTATGAGAGAATTAGAGGCAGTGAATAAATACAACGGGGGCAGCGAATTATTAGAGAATGAGAAAGAGATAATTATTAGAGAATGACTGGCAGAAAATAGTTAGAGAATGGGAGGCTGGAGATTACGATAGAATAAGAGGCAGTGAATTATGAGAGAATGGGAGGAAGCGAAGTTTGAAAACATGGGAGGCAGTGAATTAGTAGGGAATGAGATGCAGAGAAATATTAGAGAATGAGAAGCGGTGATTTATGAGAGAATGACCGGCTGCGAATTTTTAAAGATGGACAGGCAGTGAATGATGACAGAGTTACAGGCAGAGAAATATTAGATAATGAGATGTAGAGAAATAATAGAGAATTTGAGGCAGTGAATGATTAGAGAATTAGTGGCAAAGAATTATTAGGCTATTAGAAGATACGAATTATTACAATGAGAGTCAGAGAATTAGTAGAATATGGGAGGCAGTGTAGTATGAGAGAAGGAGAGGCCGTGAATTATTGCAAATATAGGCAGTGAATTACAGGAGAATGCGAGGCAGCGAAGTACTAGAGAATGTCAGGCAGGGAAAGACTGGAGCGTGAGAAGGAACGAATTATGAGAACGTGAGAGGCAGCGAATTGTTAGAGAATGAGTGGCAGAAAATTCTAGCAAATAGAGTCAAATAATTATTAGAGAATTCCTGTCAGCGAAGTATTAGAGAATGAGAGGCAGAAAATGAGGAGTGAAGGAGAGACGGGGAATTATTAGAGAATTAGAGGGAGACAATTAATAGAGAATGAGTGGCAGAGAGTTATTAGAGAATATGAGGCAGCAGATTATGAGAGAATGAGTGGCAGTGAATAATGAGAGAATGGGAAGCAGGAAATTATAAGAGAATGAGAAGCAGCCAATTATAAGAAAATGAGACGCGTTGAATTATGAGAAAATGAGATTCAGTGAATGAAGAGAGAAAGGCAGGGTGTGAATTGAGAGAGAATGAGAGGCACTGAATTAATACAATGAGATGAAGCGAATTAGTAGAGAATGAGAGGCAGGGAATGTTTGGAGAATGGGAAGCAACGAATTGTTAGAGGAAGAGAGGAAGAGATACATTACAATGAGAGGCAGTGAATTATGAGAGCATGACTGGCAGCAAATTATGAGAGAATGGGACGCAGAAAAAAAATATTAGAGAATGAGACACAGCAAATTGTAAGAGAATCATAGAATCACAGAATTAGTCAGGTTGGAAAAGACCTCAAAGATCATCAAGTCCAACGGCAGCCTAACCATGGTACCCTAACTCTAACAACCCTCTGCTAAATCATATCTCCGAGCACCACATCCAAACAGCTATTAAACACATGCAGGGACTGTGACTCAACCACCTCCCTGCGGAGCCTATTCCAGTGTTTAACCACCCCTTTCTGGAAAGAAATGTTTCCTAACGTCCAACCTAAACCTACCTTGGTGCAACTTGGGGCCATTTCCCCTTCTCCTGTCACCAGTCACCAGTGAGAAGCGACTTGCCCCTCTCTCTCTGTAAGCTCCTTTCCGATACTGGAAGAGAGCAATCGGGTCTCCCCTCAGCCTCCTTTTCTCCAGACTAAACGGCCCCAGCTCCCTCAGCCTGTCCTCATAGGGCTGATTTTCCAAGCCCTTCACAAGCCTCGTTGCCCTGCTCCGGACCTGCTCCGGACCTGCTCCAGTACCTCCAAGTCCTTTCTGTACTGAGGTGCCCAAAACTGAACACAGTACTCGAGGCGAGGCCTCAACAATGCCAACTACAGGGTCAGGATGACTTCCCTAGTCCTGCTCACCACCCCATTCCTGATACATGCCAGGATGCCATTGGCCTTCATGGCCACCTGGGCACACTGCTGGCTCATTTTCAGCCAAGTGCCTGAGGTGTGGCTGAAAAGCTACCTGATGGAAAGGAGCCTTGGTGTACTGATGGACAGTACTCACCTCAAGTACTGTGTTCAGTTTTGGGCACCTCAGTACAGAAAGGACATGGAGGTACTGGAGCAGGTCAAGAGAAGGGCAGCGAGGTTTGTAAAGGGCTTGGAAAATCAGCCCTATGAGGACAGGCTGAGGGAGCTGTAGCTGTTTAGTCTGGGGAACGGGCGGCTGACGGGATACCCGATTGCTCTCTTGCAGTACCTGATAGGTGCTTCCAGTGAAAGCGGGGCAGGTCTCTTCTCACTGGTGATGGGTGACAAGAGAAGGGGAAATGGCCTCAAGTTGCGCCAAGGTAGGTTTAGGTTGGATGTTAGGAAACACTTCTTTCCATAAAGGGTGGTTAAACATTGGAATAGGCTCCCCAGGGAGGTGGTGGAGTCACAGTTCATGGATGTGTTTAAGAGTCGTTTGGATGTGATGCTTGTAGATATGATTTAGCAGAGGGTTGTTAGGGTAGTATGGTTAGGCTGCGGTTGGTCGTGATGATCTTCGAGGTCCCTTCCAACCTGAGCGATTCTATGATTTCATGATTCAGTGATTCTGTCCATCAGCACACCAAGGTCCCTTTCCATCAGGCAGGTTTCCAGCCACTCCTCCCCAAGCCTGTAGGGTTGCCTGGGGTTGCTGTGACCAAAATGTACGACGCGACACTTGGCCCTATTGAAACTCATGGCGTTAACCTTGGCCCAACGATCCAGTCTTTCCAGGTCACTCTGCAGTGCCCTTCTCTGTTCTGGCAGATCAACACTCCCTCCCAACTTGGTGTCGTCTGCGAATTTACTGAGGGTGCACTCAATCCCCTCAACATCAGAATGATGGGTGTTGAATTATGAGAGAAGGAGAGGCAGAGAATTGCAACAGAATAAGTGGCAGAGGATTATTGGAGAATAAAAGGCAGCAAATTATTAGGGAATGAGAGGGAGTGAATTATGGGAGAATGGGAGGGAGTGACTTGTGAGAGAATGAGAGGCAGGAAAATATGGGAGACTGTGAGGGAGATAATTATTCCAGAACAAGTGACAGAGAATTGTTAAAGAATTAGTGGAAGAGTAGTGTTAAACAATAAAAGGCAGAGGATTATTTGACAATGGGAGGCAGTGAATTATGACAACGAGAGGCAGCAAATTGTAAGAGAGTGAGATGCAGCAAATTGATTAGAATAGAATGAGAGGCGTTGAATTATGAGTGAACGAGAGGCAGCAAATTATGAGAGAATGCGAGGGAGATAATTAATAGAGCATGCATGGCGGAGAATTGGTAGAGAGTAAAAGGATTACTTGAGAAAATGGGAAGCAGCGAATTATGAGAAAATGGGGGGAAGCGAATGATGAGGTAATGGGTGGCAGCAAACTATAAGAGAATGAGAGGCAGTGCATTATGAGTGTATAGGGGACAGTGAATTATGAGAGAATCAGTGGCAAGAAATCTTACAACTAGAGGCAGAGAATTATTAGAGAATGTGAAGCAGTAAAAGATTGGATTATGAGAAGCAACGAATTATTAGAGAATGAGAGGCAGAGATCGATTACAGTGACGGACAATTCTTACAACAAGAGGTAGCAAACTATGAGTGAATGGGAGGCAGCGTATTATGAGAGAATGGGAGACGCTGAATTAAGAGAGAATGAGGGGCAGCGAATTAGGAGAGAATGGGTTACAGTGAATTGTTAGATAATGAGATGTAGAGAAATAGTAGAGAATTAGAGGCAAAGAATTATTAGGATATTAGAAGAAGCTTATTATTACAGTGAGAGTCAGAGAATTTTTAGAGAATGGGAGGCATTGTATTATGAGAGAAGGAGAGGCAGCTAATTACTCCAAATATAGGCTGCAAAGTACAGGAGAATGAGAGGGAGATAATTATGAGAGAATGAGAGGGAGATAATTATGAGAGAATGAGTGGCAGAGAATTGCTACAGAATAAATGAAGAGGATTATAGGAGAATAAAAGGCAGCGAAGTATTAGAGAATGTGAGGCAGTGAAGTATGAGAGAATGGGAGGGAGTGATCTACGAGAGAATGAGAGGCAGCAAATGATGAGAGCTTATGACGGGGATAATTATTTGAGAATGAGTGGCTGAAAATTGTGAGAGAATGAGAGGCAGAGGATTCTGAGAGAATAGGAGGCAGCAAATTGTAAGATAATGGGAGGCAACGAATTATTAGACAACAAAAGTCAGTAAGTTAGAGAATGAGAGGTAGCATAATTTGAGAGAATTAGAGGGAGATAACAAGTAGAGAACTAGTGGAAGGGAAGTGTTAGTGGTAGAGGATTATTTGAGAACGGGAGGCAGCAAATTATGAGAAAGAGAGGCAGCAAATTATGAGAGAATGAGAGGGAGATAATAGGGAATGCGTGGCAGACAATTGTTAGAGAATAAGAGGATTATTTGAGAATGGGAGGCAGTGAATTATGAGGTAATGAGTGGCAGCAAATGATGAGGTAACGAGTGGCAGCAAATTCTAAGAGAACAAGAGGCAGTGGAATATGAGAGAATCAGAGGCAGAAAATGATGAGAGAATCAGTGGCAACAAATTATTACAACTAGAGGCAGAGAATTATTAGAGAATTTGAAGCAGCAAAAGATTGGAGTGTGAGAAGCAACGAATTTCTAGAGAATGAGAGGCAGCAAATTGTTTGAGAATTAGTAGCAGAGAATTCTTACAAATAGAGGCAGAGAATTGTTAGAGAATTACAGTGTGCAAATGGTTAGAGAATGAGAGGCCAAGAACTATGCGAGAATGAGAGGCGGAGAATTAGGTGCGAATGAGAGACAGGGAATTAATATAGAATGAGACGGAGATAACAATTAGAGAATGAGTTGGAGAGATTTATTAGAGATTGGGAGGGAACAGATTAGGAGAGAATGAGAGGCAACAAATTGTTAGAGAATTAGCGGCAGGAAATTATAAGAGAAGGAGAGGCACTGAATTATGAGAGAATGAGAGGGAGCGAATTATGGGAGACTTGGAGGTTGTAAATTACAAGAGAATGAGAGGATGAGGATTATTGGAGAATGGGAGATGCTGAATCAAGAGAGTTTGAGAATCAGGAAATCAGGATGGAATGGGAGGCACTGAATTAGGAGAGAATGAGAGGCAGCAAATTAGGAGAGAATGACAGGCAGAGACATATGAGTGAATACAGGCAGTGAATGAGGAGAGAACGGGTGGTAGTAAGTTAGGAGGGGATTTGACAAAGAGAATTATTACAGAATTAGTGGCAGAGAGTAATTACAATTAGAGGCAGAAGATTATTAGAGGTGAAATAGAGAATTATTAGAGAATGGAAGACAGATTTATTAGAGATCGAGAGGCAGAGAATTATTAGAGAATGAGAGAGAGGGGGTTATTAGAGAATGACATGAAGAGAATTATGAGAGAATTAGAGGCAGGGAATAAAAACAATTGGGGCATCAAATTATGAGAGAATGAGAAGGAGATAATTATTAGAGAATGACTGGCAGAAAATAGTGAGAGGATGGGAGGCCACGGATTACGATAGAATAAGAGGCAGCGAACTATGAGAGAATGGGAGGCAGTGAATTATTAGAGAATGAGACACAGCAAATTAAGAGAGCATGTGAGGCGGTGAGTTCTGAGAGAAGGGGAGGCAACAAAATAGGAGAGAATGAGTGGCAGACAAATATTAGAATATCACAGAGAAATATTAGAGAATTAGAGGCAGTGAATAATTACAACTAGGGGCAGTGAATTATGAGAGAATGACAGGCAGGAAATTATGAGGGAATGAGAGGGATATAATTATTGGAGAATGAGCGGCAGAGAATTGTTGGAGAATAAGAGGCAGTGAACTATTACAGAATGAGAGGCAGGATATTAATGGAGAGTGGGAGGCAGCAAATTAGCAGAGAGTGGGAGGCAGCGAATCATGACAGAATGTGAATTATGAGAGAATTAGACACAGTGAATTATTACAGAATTAGTGACAGTGAATAATTACAAATAGAGGCACCAAATTATTAGAGAATGAGATGCAGCAAATTATTACAGAATGACAGACAGAGAATGATTAGAGAATGACTGACAGAGAATTATGAGAGAATTAGAGGCAGAGAATTACCACAATTAGGGGCAGCAAATTATAAGACAATGAGAAGGAGATAATTATTAGAGAACGACAGGCAGATAATTGTTACAGAATGAGAGGCAGCAAGTTATGAGAGAACGGGTGGCTGCAAATTATGAGAGAATGGGAGGCAGTGAATTATTAGAGAATGAGACATGGGAAATTATGAGAGAATGAGAGGCGTTGAACTAGGAGAGAATGAGAGGCAGTGAATTACTAGAGAATGAGAGGCGTTGAATTATGTGAGAAAATGCGGCAGTGAACTATAAGAGAATGGGAAGCAGTGAGTTACGAGGGAATGGCAGGCAGCGAATTATTAGAGAATGACTGGCAGAGAATTGTTACAGAATGAGAGGCCACGAATTTTGATAGAAAAAGAGGCAGCGAAATGTGAGACAATGAGAGGGAGCGACTTGTGAGAGAATGAGAGGCAGGAAATTGAGAGATTGTGAGGGAGATAATGATTTGAGAATGAGTGACAGAGAATTGTTAAAGAATTAGTGGAAGAGTAGTGTTAGACAATAAAAGGCAGAGGATTATTTGACAATGGGAGGCAGCGAATTATGACAACGAGATGCAGCAAATTAATTAGAAGAGAATGAGAGGCGTTGAATTATGAGAGAATGAGAGGGAGATAATTAATAGAGTGTGCATGGCGGAGAATTGTTAGAGAATAAGAGGATTATTTGAGATAATGGGAAACAGCGAATTAAGAGAAAATGGGAGGCAGTGAATGTTGAGGTAATGGGTGGCAGCAAAGTATAAGAGAATGAGAGGCAGTGCATTATGAGAGTATAGGGGGCAGCAAATTATGAGAGAATCAGTGGCAAAAAATCTTACAACTAGAGGCAGAGAATTATTAGAGAATGTGAAGCAGTAAAAGATTGGAGTATGAGAAGCAACGAATTATTAGAGAATGAGAGGCAGAGATCGATTACAGTGAGAGGCAGTGAGTCACAAGAGAAAGAGAGGAAGCGAATTATTAGAGAATTAGTGGCAGAGAATTCTTACAACAAGAGGTAGCAAATTATGAGTGAATGGGAGGCAGCGTATTATGAGAGAATGGGAGACGCTGAATTAAGAGAGAATGAGGGGCAGCGAATTAGAAGAGAATGGGTTACAGTGAATTATTAGATAATGAGATGTAGAGAAATAGTAGAGAATTAGAGGCAGTGAATCATTAGGATATTAGAAGAAGCTTATAATTACAATGAGAGTCAGAGAATTTTTAGAGAATGGGAGGCATTGTATTATGAGAGAAGGAGAGGCAGCTAATTACTCGAGAATGAGAGGCAGGAAATTATGAGAGATTGTGAGGGAGATAAGTATTCGAGAATGAGTGGCAGAAAATTGTGAGAGAATGAGAGGCAGAGGATTCTGAGAGAATAGGAGGCAGCAAATTGCAAGTTAATGGGAGGCAGCAAATTATTAGACAATGAAAGTCATCGAGTTAGAGAATGAGAGGTAGGAAATTTTGAGAGAATTAGAGGGAGATAATAAGTAGAGAAGTAGTGGAAGTGAAGTATTAGAGAATAAGAGGCAGAGGATTATTTGAGAACAGGAGGCAGCGAATTATGAGAACGAGAGGCGGCAAATTATAAGAGAGTGAGATGCAGAAAATTAATTATAAGAGAATGAGATGCAGCAACTTATGAGAGAATGTGAGGTTGATAATTGCGAATGCATGGCAGAGGATTCTTAGAGAATAAGAGGATTATTTGAGAATGGGAGGCAGCGAATTATGAGGTAATGAGTGGCAGCAAATTGTAAGAGAACAAGAGGCAGTGCATTATGAGAGTATAGGGGGAGAAATTTATGAGAGAATCAGTGGCAGCGAATTATTACAACTAGAGGCAGAGAATTATTAGAGAATGTGAAGCAGCAAAAGATTGGAGTGTGAGAAGCAACGAATTTTTAGAGAATGAGAGGCAGCGAATTGCTTGAGAATTAGTAGCAGAGAATTCTTACAAATAGAGGCAGAGAATTATTAGAGAATTACAGTGTGCAAATGGTTAGAGAATGAGAGGCCAAGAACTATGCGAGAATGAGAGGCGGAGAATTAGGTGCGAATGAGAGACAGGGAATTAATATAGAATGAGACGGGGATCACAATCAGAGAATGAGTTGGAGAGATTTATTAGAGATTGGGAGGGAACAGATTAGGAGAGAATGAGAGGCAACAAATTGTTAGAGAATTAGCGGCAGGAAATTATAAGAGAAGGAGAGGCACTGAATTATGAGAGAATGAGAGGGAGCGAATTATGAGAGAATTGGAGGTTGTAAATTACAAGAGAATGAGAGGATGAGAATTATTAGAGAATGGGAGATGCTGAATCAGGAGTTTGAGTGTTTGAGAATGAGGAAATCGGGAGAGAATGGGAGGCTCTGAATTAGGAGGGAATCAGAGGCAGAGAGTTATGAGAGAATGAGTTGCAGTGACTTATGAGAGAATACAGGCAGCTTATTAGGAGAGAATGGGTGGTAGTAAATTATGAGGGAATTAGACAAAGAGAATTATTACAGAATTAGTGGCAGAGAGTAATTACAATTAAGAGAGAATGAGTGGCAGCGAATTAAGAAAGAATGTGAGGCAGCGACTTAGGAGAGAATGGGAGGCAGCAAATTAGGAGAGAAGGGAGGCAACGGATTAGGAGAGGATGGGAGGCAGCAAATTATGACGGAATAAAGCACTGAGAATTATTACAGAATTAGCAGTAGAGAATAATTACAATTCGAGGCAGACAATTATTAGAGAGTGAGAGACACAGGGTTATTAGAGAACGACATGCAGAGAAATTTTGGAGAATTAGAGGCAGCAAATAAATACAATTGGGGCAGGAAATTATGAGAGAATGAGAAGGAGATAATTACTAGAGAATGACTGGCAGAGAATTGTTATAGAATGAGAGGCCACGTGTTTTGATAGAATAAGAGGCAGCGAACTATGAGAGGATGGGAAGCAGTGAATTATTAGAGAATGAGACACAGCAAATTAAGAGAGCATGTGAGGCGGTGAATTCTGAGAGAATGGGAGTCAGTGAATTATTAGAGAATGAGTGGCAGAGAAATGTTAGAGAATGAGAGGCAGAGGATTATTAGGGTATGACAGGAAGAGAAATACTAGACAATGAGGGGCAGCGAATTTTGAGAGAATGGGAGTCAGTGAATTATTAGAGAATCACAGAATTGTAGGGGTTGGAAGGGACCTCCAGAGATCATCGAGTCCAACCCCCCTGCCAAAGCAGGTTCCCTACAGCAGGTCGCACAGGTAGGCATCCAGGCGGTTCTTGAAGAGCTCCAGAGCAGGAGACTCCACAACCCCCCTGGGCAGCCTGTTCCAGTGCTCCGTCACCCTCACCCTAAAGAAGTTCTTGCGCACATTCGTGCGGAACTTCCTATGCCCTAGCTTCATCCCATTTCCCCTTGTCCTGTCCCCACGTGCTACTGGAAAGAGTCCGGCCTCACCACTACGGCCCCCACACCTCAGGTATTTATAAACCTGGATCAAATCCCCTCTCAGCCTTCTTGTCTCAAGGCTAAACAGACCCAGTTCACTCAGCCTTTCCTCACAGGGGAGATGCTCCAGGCCCTTCACCATCTTTGTGGCCCTCCGCTGGACTCTTTCCAAGAGATCCCTGTCTTTTTTTTTGCTGGGGAGCCCAGAACTGGACACAGTACTCCAGATGAGGGCTTACCAGGGCAGAGTAGAGGGGGAGGATCTCCTCCCTCAATCTGCCGGCAACGCTCTTTTTTATACACCCCGGTATGCCATTGGCCTTGTTGGCCACGAGGGCACACTGCTGGCTCATGGCCAACCTGTCATCCACCAGGACGTCCAGGTCCCTCTCTGCAGAGATTCTCTCCAGCAGGTCATCCCCCAACCTGTACCGGTGCATGCAATTATTTCTTCCTAGATGCAAGACTCTACACTTGCTTTTGTTAAACCTCATCTGGTTTCTTCCCGCCCAGGTTTCTTCCAGCCTGTCCAGGTCTCGCTGAAAGGCAGCACAGCCTTCAGGCGTGTCAGCCAATCCTCCCAACTTCGTATCATCGGCAAACTTGCTGAGAGTGGCCACTATCCGCTCATCAAGGTCGTTGATGAAGATGCTGAACAAGACCGGACCCAGCACAGACCCGTGGGGAATAATGAGATAATGAGTTGTAGAGAAATATTAGAGAATTAGAGGCAGTGAAGTATTAAAGAATTAGTGGCAAAGGATTATTAGGATATGAGAAGAAGCGAATTATTACAATGAGAGTCAGAGAATTAGGACAGAACGGGAGGCAGTGTAGTATGAGAGAAGGAGAGGCCGTGAATTATTACAAATATAGGCAGTGAATTACAGGAGATTGAGAGGCAGTGAAGTACTAGAGAATGTGAGGCAGGGAAAGATTGGAGTATGAGAAGGAACGAATTATGGGAGCAGGAGAGGCAGCGAATTGTTAGAGAATAAGTGGCAGAGCATTCTAACAAACAGAGGCATAGAACTATTAGAGAATTGTAGTGTTGAAAGTATTAGAGAATGAGAGGCAGAAAATGAGGAGTGAAGGAGAGACGGATTTATTGGCGAATGAGAGGGAGATAATCTATAGTGCCAGAGAATTATTAGAGAGTAATGGGCACCAGATTATTTGAGAATAAGTGGCAGCGAATTAAGAGAGAATGGGAGGCAGCAACTTAGGAGAGAATGGGAGGCAGCAACTTAGGAGAGAATGGGAGGCAGCAACTTAGGAGAGAATTACGCACAGAGAATTATTACAGAATTAGTGGTAGAGAATAATTAGAATTAGAGGCAGAGAATTACTAGAGAATGAAACACAGGAAGTTAAGTGAAAATGGGAGGCTTTGAATTCTGAGAGCATGAGGGGCTGCAAAATATGAGAGAACGAGAGACAGAGAATTTGGAGGGAATGAGTGGTAGATAAATACTAGAATATTACTGAAAGTGAAATAGTCAAGAATGAGATGCAGAGAAATATTAGAGAAATAGTGTCAGGGAATTCTTAGAGACTTATTGGCAGAGAATTATCAGGAAATTAGTGTAAGCTTATTATTACAATTAGAGTCAATTAATTAGTTTGGAATGAGAGGTGTTGAATTACGAGAGAACGAAACACAGAATTATGAAAGAATCAGAGGGAGATAAATAATTCTCTGCCACTCATTTTCTAATAATTATGAGAATGAGAGACAGGATTATTAGGGTACGACAGGAAGAGTAATACTAGACAATTAAGGGCACACTGCTGGCTCATATTCGGCCACCTGTCTGAGGTGTGGCTGAAAAGCTGCCTGATGGGAAGGAACCTTGGTGTACTGATGGACAGTACTCACTTCAAGTATTCAGCCGTATGAGGAGAGGCTGAGGGATCTGGAGCTGTTTAGTCTGGGGAACGGGCGGCTGAGGGGATACCCGATTGCTCTCTTGCTGTACCTGAAAGGTGCTTCCAGTGAGAGCGGGGCAGGTCTCTTTTCACTGATGACGGGTGACAGGACAAGGCGAAATGGCCTTAAGTTGCGCCAAGGTAGGTTTAGGTTGGACGTTAGGAAACACTTCTTTCCAGAAAGCGTGGTTAAACATTGGAATAGG
Source organism: Alectoris magna (assembly GCA_030625065.1). Classification (NCBI taxonomy): domain Eukaryota; kingdom Metazoa; phylum Chordata; class Aves; order Galliformes; family Phasianidae; genus Alectoris; species Alectoris magna. The sequence continues at coordinate 23,576,011 of CM060566.1, read as the reverse complement.
CTCCGCAGGGAGGTGGTGGAGTCACCATCCTTGGATGTGTTTAAGAGTCGTTTGGATGTGATGCTTGGGTTTAGCAGAGGGTTGTTACACTTTGGGTAGTATGGTTAGGCTGCGGTTGGTCGTGATGATCTTCGAGGTCCCTTCCAACCTGAGTGATTCTATGATTCTATGATTCTAGGAGAGTATAGCGGGCATAAAAGTATGAGAAAATCAGTGGCGGAGAGTTATGAGAGTATGGGAGGCAGCGAATTAGGAGAGAATGGGATGTAGAAAATTAGGAGGGAATTAGACAAAGAGAATTATTACATAATTAGTGGCAGAGAAGAATTACAATTAGAGATGAGAGAGAATTATTAAAGAATGAGAGACAGAGGGTTATTAGAGAATGACACGTAGAGAATTATGAGAGAATTAGAGGCAGCGAATTGTTACAATTAGGGTCAGCAAATTATGAGAGAATGAGAAGGAGATCATTATTAGAGGATGACTGGTAGAGAACTGTTAGAGAATGGGAGGTCGCGAATTAAGATATGATAAGAGGCAGCAAACCATGAGAGAACGGGAGGCAGTGAATTGTTAGAGGATGAAACACAGCAAATTAAGAGAGAATGAGAGGCGTTGAATTCTGAGAGAATGGGAGGCAGCAAAATAGGAGAGAATGAGCGGTAGAGAATTTGGAAGGAACGAGTGGCAGAGAAATATTAGAATATTACAGACGGAGAATTAGTCGAGAATGAGATGCAGAGAAATATTAGAGAAATAGTGGCAGCGAATTCTTAGAGACTTAGTGGCAGAGAATTATCGGGAAATTAGCGTAAGCTTATTATTACAGTTAGAGTCAATGAATTAGTAGGGAATGAGAGGTGCTGAATTATGAGAGAATAAGACACAGAATTACGAAAGAATGGGAGGGAGATAATTATTAGAGAATGAGTGGCAGGGACTTATTAAAGAATGAGAGACAGAGGATTATCAGCGTATGACATGAAGCAAAATACTAGACAATTAAGGGCAGTGAATGTTTACAATTAGGGGCAGCGAATTAGGAGAGAATGGGAGGCTGTGAATTAGGCCAGAATGAGAGGCGTTGAATTATTCAAGAATGATTGGCAGAGTAAGATTAGAGAATTAGAGGCAGGGAAGTATTAGTGAATTAGTGGCCAAGAATTATTAGGATATTAGAAGAAGCGAATTAGTACAATGAGAGTCGGAGAATTAGTAGAGAATGGGAGGCAGTGTATTATGAGAGAAGGAGAGGCAGCTAATTACTACAAATATAGGCAGCGATTTACAGGAGAATGAGAGGCAGCGAATTATGAGAGAATGCGAGGCAGATAATTAGGAGAGAATGAGTGGCAGAGAATTGCTACAGAATAAGTGAAGAGAATTATTGGAGAAACAAAGGCAGTGAATTATTAGAGAATAAGACACGGGAAATCATGAGAGAACGAGAGCCATTGAATTATGAGAGGATGAGTGGCAGCGAATTATTACAGAATGAGAGGCAGAAAATTATGGGAGAATTGGAGGCATTGCATTTCAAGAGTGTGAGAGGCATTGAATTACAGATGTATGAGAGGTGTTGAGGTATGAGAGTATGAGAGGGAGCAAATTTTGAGAGAATGGGAGGCAGCAAAGTTTGAAAACATGGGAGGCAGCGAATTATTAGGGAATGAGATGCAGAGAAATATTAGAGAATTAGAGGCAGTGAATAATTACAACTAGGGGCAGTGAATTATGAGAGAATGACAGGCAGGAAATTATGAGGGAATGCGAGGGATATAATTATTGGAGAATGAGCGGCAGAGAATTGTTGGAGAATAAGAGGCAGTGAACTATTACAGAATGAGAGGCAGGATATTAATGGAGAGCGGGAGGCAGCAAATTAGCAGAGAGTGGGAGGCAGCGAATCATGACAGAATGGGAGGCTGCGAATTATGAGAGAATTAGACACAGTGAATTATTACAGAATTAGTGACAGTGAATAATTACAAATAGAGGCACCAAATTATTAGAGAATGAGATGCAGCAAATTATTACAGAATGACAGACAGAGAATGATTAGAGAATGACTGACAGAGAATTATGAGAGAATTAGAGGCAGAGAATTACCACAATTAGGGGCAGCAAATTATAAGACAATGAGAAGGAGATAATTATTAGAGAACGACAGGCAGATAATTGTTACAGAATGAGAGGCAGCAAGTTATGAGAGAACGGGTGGCTGCAAATTATGAGAGAATGGGAGGCAGTGAATTATTAGAGAATGAGAGGCGCTGAATTATGTGAGAAAATGCGGCAGTGAACTATAAGAGAATGGGAAGCAGTGAGTTACGAGGGAATGGCAGGCAGCGAATTATTAGAGAATGACTGGCAGAGAATTGTTACAGAATGAGAGGCCACGAATTTTGATAGAAAAAGAGGCAGCGAAATGTGAGACAATGAGAGGGAGCGACTTGTGAGAGAATGAGAGGCAGGAAATTGCGAGATTGTGAGGGAGATAATGATTTGAGAATGAGTGACAGAGAATTGTTAAAGAATTAGTGGAAGAGTAGTGTTAGACAATAAAAGGCAGAGGATTATTTGACAATGGGAGACAGTGAATTATGACAACGAGATGCAGCAAATTAATTAGAAGAGAATGAGAGGCGTTGAATTATGAGAGAATGAGAGGGAGATAATTAATAGAGTGTGCATGGCGGAGAATTGTTAGAGAATAAGAGGATTATTTGAGATAATGGGAAACAGCGAATTATGAGAAAATGGGAGGCAGCAAACTATAAGAGAATGAGAGGCAGTGCATTATGAGAGTATAGGGGGCAGCGAATTATTAGAGAATCAGTGGCAGAGAAATATTACAATTAGAGGCAGAGAATTATTAGAGAATGTGAAGCAGTAAAAGATTGGAGTATGAGAAGCAACGAAATATTAGAGAATGAGAGGCAGAGATCGATTACAGTGAGAGGCAGTGAATCACAAGAGAAAGAGAGGAAGCGAGTTATTAGAGAATTAGTGGCAGAGAATTCTTACAACAAGAGGTAGCAAATTATGAGTGAATGGGAGGCAGCGTATTATGAGAGAATGGGAGACGCTGAATTAAGAGAGAATGAGGGGCAGCGAATTAGGAGAGAATGGGTTACAGTGAATTATTAGATAATGAGATGTAGAGAAATAGTAGAGAATTAGAGGCAAAGATTATTAGGATATTAGAAGAAGCTTATTATTACAATGAGAGTCAGAGAATTAGTAGAGATTGGGAGGCATTGTATTATGAGAGAAGGAGAGGCAGCTAATTACTCGAGAATGAGAGGCAGGAAATTATGAGAGATTGTGAGGGAGATAATTATTTGAGAATGAGTGGCAGAGAATTGCTACAAAATAAATGAAGAGGATTATAGGAGAATAAAAGGCAGCAAAGTATTAGAGAATGTGAGGCAGTCAAGTGAATTATGAGAGAATGGGAGGGAGCGAACTACGAGAGAATGAGAGGCAGCAAATTATAAGAGATTGTGAGGGAGATAAGTATTCGAGTATGAGTGGCAGAAAATTGTGAAAGAATGAGAGGCAGAGGATTCTGAGAGAATAGGAGGCAGCAAATTGTAAGATAATGGGAGGCATCAAATTATTAGACAATGAATGTCATCGAGTTAGAGAATGAGAGGTAGGAAATTTTGAGAGAATTAGAGGGAGATAATAAGTAGAGAAGTAGTGGAAGTGAAGTATTAGAGAATAAGAGGCAGAGGATTATTTGAGAACAGGAGGCAGCGAATTATGAGAACGAGAGGCGGCAAATTATAAGAGAGAGAGATGCAGAAAATTAATTATAAGAGAATGAGATGCAGCAACTTATGAGAGAATGCGAGGGAGATAATTGCGAATGCATGGCAGAGGATTCTTAGAGAATAAGAGGATTATTTGAGAATGGGAGGCAGCGAATTATGAGGTAATGAGTGGCAGCAAATTGTAAGAGAACAAGAGGCAGTGCATTATGAGAGTATAGGGGGAGAAATTTATGAGAGAATCAGTGGCAGCGAATTATTACAACTAGAGGCAGAGAATTATTAGAGAATGTGAAGCAGCAAAAGATTGGAGTATGAGAAGCAACGAATTTTTAGAGAATGAGAGGCAGCGAATTGCTTGAGAATTAGTAGCAGAGAATTCTTACAAATAGAGGCAGAGAATTATTAGAGAATTACAGTGTGCAAATGGTTAGAGAATGAGAGGCCAAGAACTATGCGAGAATGAGAGGCGGAGAATTAGGTGCGAATGAGAGACAGGGAATTAATATAGAATGAGACGGGGATCACAATCAGAGAATGAGTTGGAGAGATTTATTAGAGATTGGGAGGGAACAGATTAGGAGAGAATGAGAGGCAACAAATTGTTAGAGAATTAGCGGCAGGAAATTATAAGAGAAGGAGAGGCACTGAATTATGAGAGAATGAGAGGGAGCGAATTATGAGAGAATTGGAGGTTGTAAATTACAAGAGAATGAGAGGATGAGAATTATTAGAGAATGGGAGATGCTGAATCAGGAGTTTGAGTGTTTGAGAATGAGGAAATCGGGAGAGAATGGGAGGCTCTGAATTAGGAGGGAATCAGAGGCAGAGAGTTATGAGAGAATGAGTTGCAGTGACTTATGAGAGAATACAGGCAGCTTATTAGGAGAGAATGGGTGGTAGTAAATTATGAGGGAATTAGACAAAGAGAATTATTACAGAATTAGTGGCAGAGAGTAATTACAATTAAGAGAGAATGAGTGGCAGCGAATTAAGAAAGAATGTGAGGCAGCGACTTAGGAGAGAATGGGAGGCAGCAAATTAGGAGAGAAGGGAGGCAACGGATTAGGAGAGGATGGGAGGCAGCAAATTATGACGGAATAAAGCACTGAGAATTATTACAGAATTAGCAGTAGAGAATAATTACAATTCGAGGCAGACAATTATTAGAGAGTGAGAGACACAGGGTTATTAGAGAACGACATGCAGAGAAATTTTGGAGAATTAGAGGCAGCAAATAAATACAATTGGGGCAGGAAATTATGAGAGAATGAGAAGGAGATAATTACTAGAGAATGACTGGCAGAGAATTGTTATAGAATGAGAGGCCACGTGTTTTGATAGAATAAGAGGCAGCGAACTATGAGAGGATGGGAAGCAGTGAATTATTAGAGAATAAGACACAGCAAATTAAGACAGAATGAGAGGCATGCAATTCTGAGAGAATGAGAGGCGTTGAATTCTGAGAGAACAGGAGGCAGTGAGTTACGAGAGAATGGGAGGCAGGAAAAATGAGAGAGTGACTGGCAGAGAGTTTGGAGGGTATGAGCGGCAGACAAATACGAGAGAATTAGTGGCAAAGTATGAGAGAATGAGTGGTGGAGAAATATTAGAATATTACAGACTGAGATTTAGTCGAGAACGAGATGTAGAGAAATATTAGAGAAATAGTGGCAGTGAATTCTTGCAGACTTAGTGGCAGGGAATTATCGGAAAATTAGTGTAAGCTTATTATTACATTTAGAGTCAATGAATTAGTAGGGAACGAGAAGCGCTGAATTATGAGAGAATGAGAGGCTCTGAATTATGAGAGAATGAAACACAGAAGTATGAAAGAATGAGAGGGAGATAAATAATTCTCTGCCGCTCATATTCTAATAATTAGGAGAATGAGAGACAGAGGATTATCAGCGTATGACATGAAGCGAAATACTAGACAATTAGGGGCAGCGGATAAGGAGAGAATGGGGGGCAGTGAATTATGATAGAATGAGGCCTTGAATTGTGAGAGAATGAGAGGCAGCAAATTAGGAGAGAATGACAGGCAGAGACTCATGAGAGAATGGGAGGCAGCAGATTAGCAGAGGATGGAAGGCAGCGAATGAGGAGAGGATGGGCGGTAGTAAGTTATGAGGGAATTAGACAAAGAGAATGACTACAGAATTAGTGGCAGAGAGTAATTACAATTAGAGGTAGAGAATTATTAGTGGTGAAATACAGAGAATTATTAGGGAATGGAAGACAGATTTATCAGAGAACAAGAGACAGAGAATTATTAGAGAACGAGAGAGAGAGGGTTATTAGAGAATGACATGAAGAGAATTATGAGAGAATTAGAGGCAGTGAATAAATACAACGGGGGCAGCAAATTATGAGAGAATGAGAAGGAGATAATTATTAGAGAATGACTGGCAGAAAATAGTTAGAGAATGGGAGGCCGGAGATTATGATAGAATAAGAGGCAGCGAACTATGAGAGGATGGGAAGCCGTGAATTATTAGAGAATGAGACACAGCAAATTAAGAGAGCATGTGAGGCGGTGAATTCTGAGAGAATGGGAGTCAGTGAATTATTAGAGAATGAGTGGCAGAGAATTTGGAGGGAATGAGTGGCAGAGAAATATTAGAATATTACAGACAGTGAATTAGTCGAGACTGAGATACAGAGAAATATTAGAGAAATAGTGGCAGCAAATTCTTAGAGACTTAGTGGCAGAGAATTATTGGAAAGTTAATGTAAGCTTATTATTACAATTAGGAGCCTGTGAATTACGAGAGAATGAGAGGTGCTGAATTTTAAGAGAATAAGACACCGGATTATGAAAGAATGGGAGGGAGATAATTATTAGAGAATGAGTGGCAGAGAACAGTTAGAGAATGAGAGACAGAGGATTGTTAGGGTATGACGTGACGAGAAATACTAGACAATTAGGGGCCACGAACTGGGAGAGAACGGGAGGCAGTGAATTATGAGATAATGAGAGGCTGCGAATGTTTAGAGATTGACAGGCAGTGAATTATGAGAGAATAAATAGCAGAGAATTATTCCAGCATGATTGGCAGAGTAATCATAGAGTATTAGAGGTAGCGAATTATTAGAGAATTAGTGGCAAAGAATTATTAGGATATTAGAGGAAGCGAATTGTCACAATTAGTGGCGGAGAACTAGTACAGAATGGGACGCAGCGAATTATGAGAGAATGAGAGGCACAGGATTATGAGAGAATGGGAGGAAGCGAAGTTTGAAAACATGGGAGGCAGTGAATTAGTAGGGAATGAGATGCAGAGAAATATTAGAGAATGAGAAGCGGTGATTTATGGGAGAATGACAGGCTGTGAATTTTTTAAGATTGACAGGCAGTGAATGATGAGAGAGTTACAGGAAGAGAAATATTAGATAACGAGATGTAGAGAAATAATAGAGAATTTGAGGCAGTGAATGATTAGAGAATTACTGGCAAAGAATTATTAGGCTATTAGAAGATGCGAATTATTACAATGAGAGTCAGAGAATTAGTAGAATATGGGAGGCAGTGTAGTATGAGAGAAGGAGAGGCCGTGAATTATTGCAAATATAGGCAGTGAATTACAGGAGAATGCGAGGCAGTGAAGTACTAGAGAATGTCAGGCAGGGAAAGATTGGAGCGTGAGAAGGAACGAATTATGAGAACGTGAGAGGCAGTGAATTGTTAGAGAATGAGTGGCAGAAAATTCTAGCAAATAGAGTCAAATAATTATTAGAGAATTCCTGTCAGCGAAGTATTAGAGAATGAGAGGCAGAAAATGAGGAGTGAAGGAGAGACGGGGAATTATTAGAGAATTAGAGGGAGACAATTAATAGAGAATGAGTGGCAGAGAGTTATTAGAGAATATGAGGCAGCAGATTATGAGAGAATGAGTGGCAGTGAATAATGAGAGAATGGGAAGCAGGAAATTATAAGAGAATGAGAAGCAGCCAATTATAAGAAAATGAGACGCGTTGAATTATGAGAAAATGAGATTCAGTGAATGAAGAGAGAAAGGCAGGGTGTGAATTGAGAGAGAATGAGAGGCACTGAATTAATACAATGAGATGAAGCGAATTAGTAGAGAATGAGAGGCAGGGAATGTTTGGAGAATGGGAAGCAACGAATTGTTAGAGGAAGAGAGGAAGAGATACATTACAATGAGAGGCAGTGAATTATGAGAGCATGACTGGCAGCAAATTATGAGAGAATGGGACGCAGAAAAAAAATATTAGAGAATGAGACACAGCAAATTGTAAGAGAATCATAGAATCACAGAATTAGTCAGGTTGGAAAAGACCTCAAAGATCATCAAGTCCAACGGCAGCCTAACCATGGTACCCTAACTCTAACAACCCTCTGCTAAATCATATCTCCGAGCACCACATCCAAACAGCTATTAAACACATGCAGGGACTGTGACTCAACCACCTCCCTGCGGAGCCTATTCCAGTGTTTAACCACCCCTTTCTGGAAAGAAATGTTTCCTAACGTCCAACCTAAACCTACCTTGGTGCAACTTGGGGCCATTTCCCCTTCTCCTGTCACCAGTCACCAGTGAGAAGCGACTTGCCCCTCTCTCTCTGTAAGCTCCTTTCCGATACTGGAAGAGAGCAATCGGGTCTCCCCTCAGCCTCCTTTTCTCCAGACTAAACGGCCCCAGCTCCCTCAGCCTGTCCTCATAGGGCTGATTTTCCAAGCCCTTCACAAGCCTTGTTGCCCTGCTCCGGACCTGCTCCGGACCTGCTCCAGTACCTCCAAGTCCTTTCTGTACTGAGGTGCCCAAAACTGAACACAGTACTCGAGGCGAGGCCTCAACAATGCCAACTACAGGGTCAGGATGACTTCCCTAGTCCTGCTCACCAACCCATTCCTGATACATGCCAGGATGCCATTGGCCTTCATGGCCACCTGGGCACACTGCTGGCTCATTTTCAGCCAAGTGCCTGAGGTGTGGCTGAAAAGCTACCTGATGGAAAGGAGCCTTGGTGTACTGATGGACAGTACTCACCTCAAGTACTGTGTTCAGTTTTGGGCACCTCAGTACAGAAAGGACATGGAGGTACTGGAGCAGGTCAAGAGAAGGGCAGCGAGGTTTGTAAAGGGCTTGGAAAATCAGCCCTATGAGGACAGGCTGAGGGAGCTGTAGCTGTTTAGTCTGGGGAACGGGCGGCTGACGGGATACCCGATTGCTCTCTTGCAGTACCTGATAGGTGCTTCCAGTGAAAGCGGGGCAGGTCTCTTCTCACTGGTGATGGGTGACAAGAGAAGGGGAAATGGCCTCAAGTTGCGCCAAGGTAGGTTTAGGTTGGATGTTAGGAAACACTTCTTTCCATAAAGGGTGGTTAAACATTGGAATAGGCTCCCCAGGGAGGTGGTGGAGTCACAGTTCATGGATGTGTTTAAGAGTCGTTTGGATGTGATGCTTGTAGATATGATTTAGCAGAGGGTTGTTAGGGTAGTATGGTTAGGCTGCGGTTGGTCGTGATGATCTTCGAGGTCCCTTCCAACCTGAGCGATTCTATGATTTCATGATTCAGTGATTCTGTCCATCAGCACACCAAGGTCCCTTTCCATCAGGCAGGTTTCCAGCCACTCCTCCCCAAGCCTGTAGGGTTGCCTGGGGTTGTTGTGACCAAAATGCACAACGCGACACTTGGCCCTATTGAAACTCATGGCGTTAACCTTGGCCCAACGATCCAGTCTTTCCAGGTCACTCTGCAGTGCCCTTCTCTGTTCTGGCAGATCAACACTCCCTCCCAACTTGGTGTCGTCTGCGAATTTACTGAGGGTGCACTCAATCCCCTCAACATCAGAATGATGGGTGTTGAATTATGAGAGAAGGAGAGGCAGAGAATTGCAACAGAATAAGTGGCAGAGGATTATTGGAGAATAAAAGGCAGCAAATTATTAGGGAATGAGAGGGAGTGAATTATGGGAGAATGAGAGGCAGTGCATTATGAGTGTATAGGGGACAGTGAATTATGAGAGAATCAGTGGCAAGATATCTTACAACTAGAGGCAGAGAATTATTAGAGAATGTGAAGCAGTAAAAGATTGGATTATGAGAAGCAACGAATTATTAGAGAACGAGAGGCAGAGATCGATTACAGTGACGGACAATTCTTACAACAAGAGGTAGCAAACTATGAGTGAATGGGAGGCAGCGTATTATGAGAGAATGGGAGACGCTGAATTAAGAGAGAATGAGGGGCAGCGAATTAGGAGAGAATGGGTTACAGTGAATTGTTAGATAATGAGATGTAGAGAAAGAGTAGAGAATTAGAGGCAAAGAATTATTAGGATATTAGAAGAAGCTTATTATTACAGTGAGAGTCAGAGAATTTTTAGAGAATGGGAGGCATTGTATTATGAGAGAAGGAGAGGCAGCTAATTACTCCAAATATAGGCTGCAAAGTACAGGAGAATGAGAGGGAGATAATTATGAGAGAATGAGAGGGAGATAATTATGAGAGAATGAGTGGCAGAGAATTGCTACAGAATAAATGAAGAGGATTATAGGAGAATAAAAGGCAGCGAAGTATTAGAGAATGTGAGGCAGTGAAGTATGAGAGAATGGGAGGGAGTGATCTACGAGAGAATGAGAGGCAGCAAATGATGAGAGCTTATGACGGGGATAATTATTTGAGAATGAGTGGCTGAAAATTGTGAGAGAATGAGAGGCAGAGGATTCTGAGAGAATAGGAGGCAGCAAATTGTAAGATAATGGGAGGCAGCGAATTATTAGACAACAAAAGTCTGTAAGTTAGAGAATGAGAGGTAGTAAATTTGGAGAGAATTATAGGGAGATAATAAGTAGAGAACTAGTGGAAGAGAAGTGTTAGAGAATAAGAGGCAGAGGATTATTTGAGAACAGGAGGCAGCGAATAATGAGAAAGAGAGGCAGCAAATTATGAGAGAATTTGAGGGAGGTAATAGGGAATGCGTGGCAGACAATTGTTAGAGAATAAGAGGATTATTTGAGAATGGGAGGCAGTGAATTATGAGGTAATGAGTGGCAGCAAATGATGAGGTAACGAGTGGCAGCAAATTCTAAGAGAACAAGAGGCAGTGGAATATGAGAGAATCAGAGGCAGAAAATGATGAGAGAATCAGTGGCAACAAATTATTACAACTAGAGGCAGAGAATTATTAGAGAATTTGAAGCAGCAAAAGATTGGAGTGTGAGAAGCAACGAATTTCTAGAGAATGAGAGGCAGCAAATTGTTTGAGAATTAGTAGCAGAGAATTCTTACAAATAGAGGCAGAGAATTATTAGAGAATTACAGTGTGCAAATGGTTAGAGAATGAGAGGCCAAGAACTATGCGAGAATGAGAGGCGGAGAATTAGGTGCGAATGAGAGACAGGGAATTAATATAGAATGAGACGGAGATAACAATTAGAGAATGAGTTGGAGAGATTTATTAGAGATTGGGAGGGAACAGATTAGGAGAGAATGAGAGGCAACAAATTGTTAGAGAATTAGCAGCAGGAAATTATAAGAGAAGGAGAGGCACTGAATTATGAGAGAATGAGAGGGAGAGAATTATGAGAGACTTGGAGGCTGTAAATTACAAGAGAATGAGAGGATGAGGATTATTGGAGAATGGGAGATGCTGAATCAGGAGAGTTTGAGAATCAGGAAATCAGGATGGAATGGGAGGCACTGAATTAGGAGAGAATGAGAGGCCGCAAATTAGGAGAGAATGACAGGCAGAGACATATGAGTGAATACAGGCAGTGAATGAGGAGAGAACGGGTGGTAGTAAGTTAGGAGGGGATTTGACAAAGAGAATTATTACAGAAATAGTGGCAGAGAGTAATTACAATTAGAGGCAGAAGATTATTAGAGGTGAAATAGAGAATTATTAGAGAATGGAAGACAGAGATTTATTAGAGAACGAGAGGCAGAGAATTATTAGAGAATGAGAGAGAGGGGGTTATTAGAGAATGACATGAAGAGAATTATGAGAGAATTAGAGGCAGGGAATAAAAACAATTGGGACATCGAATTATGAGAGAATGAGAAGGAGATAATTATTAGAGAATGACTGGCAGAAAATAGTGAGAGGATGGGAGGCCACGGATTACGATAGAATAAGAGGCAGCGAACTATGAGAGAATGGGAGGCAGTGAATTATTAGAGAATGAGACACAGCAAATTAAGAGAGCATGTGAGGCGGTGAGTTCTGAGAGAAGGGGAGGCAACAAAATAGGAGGGAATGAGTGGCAGACAAATATTAGAGTATCACAGAGAAATATTAGAGAATTAGAGGCAGTGAATAATTACAACTAGGGGCAGTGAATTATGAGAGAATGACAGGCAGGAAATTATGAGGGAATGCGAGGGATATAATTATTGGAGAATGAGCGGCAGAGAATTGTTGGAGAATAAGAGGCAGTGAACTATTACAGAATGAGAGGCAGGATATTAATGGAGAGCGGGAGGCAGCAAATTAGCAGAGAGTGGGAGGCAGCGAATCATGACAGAATGTGAATTATGAGAGAATTAGACACAGTGAATTATTACAGAATTAGTGACAGTGAATAATTACAAATAGAGGCACCAAATTATTAGAGAATGAGATGCAGCAAATTATTACAGAATGACAGACAGAGAATGATTAGAGAATGACTGACAGAGAATTATGAGAGAATTAGAGGCAGAGAATTACCACAATTAGGGGCAGCAAATTATAAGACAATGAGAAGGAGATAATTATTAGAGAACGACAGGCAGATAATTGTTACAGAATGAGAGGCAGCAAGTTATGAGAGAACGGGTGGCTGCAAATTATGAGAGAATGGGAGGCAGTGAATTATTAGAGAATGAGAGGCGCTGAATTATGTGAGAAAATGCGGCAGTGAACTATAAGAGAATGGGAAGCAGTGAGTTACGAGGGAATGGCAGGCAGCGAATTATTAGAGAATGACTGGCAGAGAATTGTTACAGAATGAGAGGCCACGAATTTTGATAGAAAAAGAGGCAGCGAAATGTGAGACAATGAGAGGGAGCGACTTGTGAGAGAACGAGAGGCAGGAAATTGAGAGATTGTGAGGGAGATAATGATTTGAGAATGAGTGACAGAGAATTGTTAAAGAATTAGTGGAAGAGTAGTGTTAGACAATAAAAGGCAGAGGATTATTTGACAATGGGAGGCAGCGAATTATGACAACGAGATGCAGCAAATTAATTAGAAGAGAATGAGAGGCGTTGAATTATGAGAGAATGAGAGGGAGATAATTAATAGAGTGTGCATGGCGGAGAATTGTTAGAGAATAAGAGGATTATTTGAGATAATGGGAAACAGCGAATTAAGAGAAAATGGGAGGCAGTGAATGTTGAGGTAATGGGTGGCAGCAAAGTATAAGAGAATGAGAGGCAGTGCATTATGAGAGTATAGGGGGCAGCAAATTATGAGAGAATCAGTGGCAAAAAATCTTACAACTAGAGGCAGAGAATTATTAGAGAATGTGAAGCAGTAAAAGATTGGAGTATGAGAAGCAACGAATTATTAGAGAATGAGAGGCAGAGATCGATTACAGTGAGAGGCAGTGAGTCACAAGAGAAAGAGAGGAAGCGAGTTATTAGAGAATTAGTGGCAGAGAATTCTTACAACAAGAGGTAGCAAATTATGAGTGAATGGGAGGCAGCGTATTATGAGAGAATGGGAGACGCTGAATTAAGAGAGAATGAGGGGCAGCGAATTAGAAGAGAATGGGTTACAGTGAATTATTAGATAATGAGATGTAGAGAAATAGTAGAGAATTAGAGGCAGTGAATCATTAGGATATTAGAAGAAGCTTATAATTACAATGAGAGTCAGAGAATTTTTAGAGAATGGGAGGCATTGTATTATGAGAGAAGGAGAGGCAGCTAATTACTCGAGAATGAGAGGCAGGAAATTATGAGAGATTGTGAGGGAGATAAGTATTCGAGAATGAGTGGCAGAAAATTGTGAGAGAATGAGAGGCAGAGGATTCTGAGAGAATAGGAGGCAGCAAATTGTAAGTTAATGGGAGGCATCAAATTATTAGACAATGAATGTCATCGAGTTAGAGAATGAGAGGTAGGAAATTTTGAGAGAATTAGAGGGAGATAATAAGTAGAGAAGTAGTGGAAGTGAAGTATTAGAGAATAAGAGGCAGAGGATTATTTGAGAACAGGAGGAAGCGAATTATGAGAACGAGAGGCGGCAAATTATAAGAGAGTGAGATGCAGAAAATTAATTAGACTCTACACTTGCTTTTGTTAAACCTCATCTGGTTTCTTCCCGCCCAGGTTTCTTCCAGCCTGTCCAGGTCTCGCTGAAAGGCAGCACAGCCTTCAGGCGTGTCAGCCAATCCTCCCAACTTCGTATCATCGGCAAACTTGCTGAGAGTGGCCACTATCCGCTCATCAAGGTCGTTGATGAAGATGCTGAACAAGACCGGACCCAGCACAGACCCGTGGGGAATAATGAGATAATGAGTTGTAGAGAAATATTAGAGAATTAGAGGCAGTGAAGTATTAAAGAATTAGTGGCAAAGGATTATTAGGATATGAGAAGAAGCGAATTACTACAATGAGAGTCAGAGAATTAGGACAGAACGGGAGGCAGTGTAGTATGAGAGAAGGAGAGGCCGTGAATTATTACAAATATAGGCAGTGAATTACAGGAGATTGAGAGGCAGTGAAGTACTAGAGAATGTGAGGCAGGGAAAGATTGGAGTATGAGAAGGAACGAATTATGGGAGCAGGAGAGGCAGCGAATTGTTAGAGAATAAGTGGCAGAGCATTCTAACAAACAGAGGCATAGAACTATTAGAGAATTGTAGTGTTGAAAGTATTAGAGAATGAGAGGCAGAAAATGAGGAGTGAAGCAGAGACGGATTTATTGGCGAATGAGAGGGAGATAATCTATAGTGCCAGAGAATTATTAGAGAGTAATGGGCACCAGATTATTTGAGAATAAGTGGCAGCGAATTAAGAGAGAATGGGAGGCAGCAACTTAGGAGAGAATGGGAGGCAGCAACTTAGGAGAGAATGGGAGGCAGCAACTTAGGAGAGAATTACGCACAGAGAATTATTACAGAATTAGTGGTAGAGAATAATTAGAATTAGAGGCAGAGAATTACTAGAGAATGAAACACAGGAAGTTAAGTGAAAATGGGAGGCTTTGAATTCTGAGAGCATGAGGGGCTGCAAAATATGAGAGAACGAGAGACAGAGAATTTGGAGGGAATGAGTGGTAGATAAATACTAGAATATTACTGAAAGTGAAATAGTCAAGAATGAGATGCAGAGAAATATTAGAGAAATAGTGTCAGGGAATTCTTAGAGACTTATTGGCAGAGAATTATCAGGAAATTAGTGTAAGCTTATTATTACAATTAGAGTCAATTAATTAGTTTGGAATGAGAGGTGTTGAATTACGAGAGAACGAAACACAGAATTATGAAAGAATCAGAGGGAGATAAATAATTCTCTGCCACTCATTTTCTAATAATTATGAGAATGAGAGACAGGATTATTAGGGTACGACAGGAAGAGTAATACTAGACAATTAAGGGCACACTGCTGGCTCATATTCGGCCACCTGTCTGAGGTGTGGCTGAAAAGCTGCCTGATGGGAAGGAACCTTGGTGTACTGATGGACAGTACTCACTTCAAGTATTCAGCCGTATGAGGAGAGGCTGAGGGATCTGGAGCTGTTTAGTCTGGGGAACGGGCGGCTGAGGGGATACCCGATTGCTCTCTTGCTGTACCTGAAAGGTGCTTCCAGTGAGAGCGGGGCAGGTCTCTTTTCACTGATGACGGGTGACAGGACAAGGCGAAATGGCCTTAAGTTGCGCCAAGGTAGGTTTAGGTTGGACGTTAGGAAACACTTCTTTCCAGAAAGCGTGGTTAAACATTGGAATAGGCTCCGCAGGGAGGTGGTGGAGTCACCATCCTTGGATGTGTTTAAGAGTCGTTTGGATGTGATGCTTGGGTTTAGCAGAGGGTTGTTACACTTTGGGTAGTATGGTTAGGCTGCGGTTGGTCGTGATGATCTTCGAGGTCCCTTCCAACCTGAGTGATTCTATGATTCTATGATTCTAGGAGAGTATAGCGGGCATAAAAGTATGAGAAAATCAGTGGCGGAGAGTTATGAGAGTATGGGAGGCAGCGAATTAGGAGAGAATGGGATGTAGAAAATTAGGAGGGAATTAGACAAAGAGAATTATTACATAATTAGTGGCAGAGAAGAATTACAATTAGAGATGAGAGAGAATTATTAAAGAATGAGAGACAGAGGGTTATTAGAGAATGACACGTAGAGAATTATGAGAGAATTAGAGGCAGCGAATTGTTACAATTAGGGTCAGCAAATTATGAGAGAATGAGAAGGAGATCATTATTAGAGGATGACTGGTAGAGAACTGTTAGAGAATGGGAGGTCGCGAATTAAGATATGATAAGAGGCAGCAAACCATGAGAGAACGGGAGGCAGTGAATTGTTAGAGGATGAAACACAGCAAATTAAGAGAGAATGAGAGGCGTTGAATTCTGAGAGAATGGGAGGCAGCAAAATAGGAGAGAATGAGCGGTAGAGAATTTGGAAGGAACGAGTGGCAGAGAAATATTAGAATATTACAGACGGAGAATTAGTCGAGAATGAGATGCAGAGAAATATTAGAGAAATAGTGGCAGCGAATTCTTAGAGACTTAGTGGCAGAGAATTATCGGGAAATTAGCGTAAGCTTATTATTACAGTTAGAGTCAATGAATTAGTAGGGAATGAGAGGTGCTGAATTATGAGAGAATAAGACACAGAATTACGAAAGAATGGGAGGGAGATAATTATTAGAGAATGAGTGGCAGGGACTTATTAAAGAATGAGAGACAGAGGATTATCAGCGTATGACATGAAGCAAAATACTAGACAATTAAGGGCAGTGAATGTTTACAATTAGGGGCAGCGAATTAGGAGAGAATGGGAGGCTGTGAATTAGGCCAGAATGAGAGGCGTTGAATTATTCAAGAATGATTGGCAGAGTAAGATTAGGGAATTAGAGGCAGGGAAGTATTAGTGAATTAGTGGCCAAGAATTATTAGGATATTAGAAGAAGCGAATTAGTACAATGAGAGTCGGAGAATTAGTAGAGAATGGGAGGCAGTGTATTATGAGAGAAGGAGAGGCAGCTAATTACTACAAATATAGGCAGCGATTTACAGGAGAATGAGAGGCAGCGAATTATGAGAGAATGCGAGGCAGATAATTAGGAGAGAATGAGTGGCAGAGAATTGCTACAGAATAAGTGAAGAGAATTATTGGAGAAACAAAGGCAGTGAATTATTAGAGAATAAGACACGGGAAATCATGAGAGAACGAGAGCCATTGAATTATGAGAGGATGAGTGGCAGCGAATTATTACAGAATGAGAGGCAGAAAATTATGGGAGAATTGGAGGCATTGCATTTCAAGAGTGTGAGAGGCATTGAATTACAGATGTATGAGAGGTGTTGAGGTATGAGAGTATGAGAGGGAGCAAATTTTGAGAGAATGGGAGGCAGCAAAGTTTGAAAACATGGGAGGCAGCGAATTAGTAGGGAATGAGATGCAGAGAAATATTAGAGAATTAGCGGCAGCGAATTATTACAATTTGGGGCAGCAAATTATGAGAGAATGGGAGACAGTGAATTGTTAGATAATTAGATGTAGAGAAATACTAGAGAATTAGAGGCAGTGAATTATTAGAGAATTAGTTGCAAATAATTATTACAATGAGAGTCAGAGAATTAGTAGAGAATGGGAGGCAGCGAATGAAGAGAGAATGAGAGGCAGCGCAGTATGAGAGAATGCAAGGGAGATAATTATGAGAGAATGAGCGGCAGAGAATTGCTACAGAATAAGTGAAGAGGAATAGTGGAGAATAAAAGGCAGCAAATTATTAGAGAATGAGAGGCAGCAAAGCAAATTATGAGAGAATGGTAGAGAGAGAACTATGAGAGAATGAGAGGCAGAGACTTGTGATAGAATCAGAGGCAGGAAATTATGAGAGATTGTGAGGGAGATTAGTATTGGAGAATTAGTGGTAGAGAATTGTTAGAGAATGAGAGGCAGAGGATTCTTAGAGAACTGGAGGCAGCAAATTATTAGACAACGTAAGTCAGAAAGTTAGAGAATGAGATGCAGCAGATTAACTATAAGAGAATTACAGGCGTTGAATTATGAGAGAACGAGAGTCGTTGAATTATGAGAGAACGAGAGTCCAGGAGAATGCGTGGCAGAGAATTGCTAGAGAATTAGAGGATTATTTGAGAATGGGAAGCAGCGAATGATGAGAAGATGGGAGGCAGCGAATGATGAGGTAATGAGTGGCAGCAAACTACAAGAGAATGAGAGGCAGTGCATTCTGAGAGTATAGGGGGCAGAAAATCAGGAGAGAATCAGTGGCAGAGAATGATGAGAGACTGGGAGGCAGCGAATGAGGAGGGAATTAGACAAAGAGAATTATTACAGAACTAGTGGCAGAGAATAATTACAATGAGAGGCAGCAAAGGATTCGAGATGAAAGACAGAATTGTTAGAGAATGGAAGAGAAAGAATAATTAGAGAACGAGAGACAGAATTCTTAGAGAGTGAGAGACAGGGTTATTACAATTAGGGTCAGCGAACGATGAGAGAATGAGAAGGAGATAATCATTAGAGAATGACTGGCAGAGAATTGTTAGAGAGTGGGAGACTGCGAATTAGGATAGAATAAGAGGCAGCGAACTATGAGAGAATGGGAGGCTGTGAATTATTAGAGAATGAGACAGAGCAAATTAAGAGAGAATGAGAGGCGTTGAATGCTGAGAGCATGTGAAGGAAATAATCAGAGAATGACTGGGAGAGAATTAGCTGGGAGAAGTATTAGACAATGAGAAACATAGGGTTATTAGAGAATGACATTCATGGAAATATTAGAGAATGGTAGGCAGTGTATGAAGAGATATAAGCGATAGAGCATTATTAGAGCGTTAAGGATGGAGAGCTCTTAGAGAATGGGAGAGTAGACTGAAAACTCTTAGAGATGGAGAACTGCTACAGGTGGAGATGGAGAAATCCCGGAGTTAGGGAATGATGAGAGAGAGAGGGAATTGAAGGTGGAATTTAAGGGAGAGAGGGAGAGAATGAAGGACAGAGATGGAGGCCAAGATGTTTTGGAGCCTACCTCAGCTTTGTCCATCTCCTTGGGCCGAGTGCAGCAGGCTGCGTTGGGGACAGCGCAGCTCCTTGGCTGCTTTGCCTCGCTCTTCCCACCCAGGTCCTCCATCCAGCCCTCCCGCTGCCAAGCGGTGGCCAGAACCTTCTGCACAACACAGAGCAAGCAAGAAATCATCGTCAAGCAAAGCCACGACACCAACTCGGCCCTCCCCGAGCGGGAGCGCTCAGCCAACCGACCCCACAGAGCCGCCCCCGGGCGCAGACCCTTCCTCTGCGGCTGCCGGCCCTTCCAGGAGCTCAGCAAGGGGGTCTGGCTCCACCCAGTCCCACCCCCAGCTTCAGTGCATCGCCTGGGCCCCACTTGCTCACATCCTGCACCCGGCTGGCAGTCATTGCCTCGGGCCCTTGGTGAACATCTTCCTGGTTAACAACCAGCTCCAGAAGTCAGTGGGGTTAAGAAAAGAAGCAGAGGAAAGGCACGCGATGGAGCGGTGGCCAGCAGGCCATTCCAAGCGGTTCTGCTCAGCCCTGTGCTGGGCCGGAGGGAGTTGGGGGGCGAGAAGGGAGGGGGGACTTGGGGGGCAGGAAGGGGAGGCCTGGGCTGAGTTGGGGGGCAAAAAAGGAGAGGCCTGGACTTACTTGGGGGGCAGGAAGGAGAGGCCTGGACTTACTTGGGGGAGCCAACGAGAGGTCTTTTCTTGTACGCTTCAGTCTCCTCCTTCTTCCTTCCTCCCTCTCAATCAGAGCCATTCTTCCTTGGCGCAGAGAGCAAGAAAGAGGAGCAAGCTGTGTGGAAACGAATGCCACAACGCCCGTTGATTCCCAGTAGCTGGCATGGAAAAGCTGTGGCAGGGCCGCAGCTGGAAATGCTGTCAGGACATCTGGACAATCCGAGGCAGAAGCAACCCGCTTGGATCCCCACCGCACCGCACATCTGTGCGGTTCCAGCCGTACGGTGAGAGGGACACAGGGGTCATGCGGATGTCTGGGCCGAAAGATGCTGCTGATGGAAAGATCATCTACGATCAAGGGCAAATGCTCAGCCATGTCGAAGGCTGGCAGCAAACTCCAGCCAGGAGCCATCTCCAGAGAAAGAGATCCTGCCTCAGTGGCAGTCAGCCCTTCCATGGGCTTGAGGAGAGCTGCAGCCGGGCTCCACCCCTTCCGGTAGCACAGCTGAATTGCCTTCACCTGTGCTCCCGCAGCTGACTCAGCGCTTGCCTCAGCTGCTCCATCCCAGCTTCAGGCTGCCAGCCACAGTTGCCCATCCAGCATCTCCAAGGTGGCTTCTTCACCAATCTGCTGTGTCAATGTTCAGGCGTTCCAATGGTTCTGCTCAGCCCTGTGCTGGGGGGGGAGGGAGTGGGGGGGCGGAAAAAGAGGGAGGACTTTGGGGGCACAAAGAGAGGAGACCACTCGGGGAGCGGCAAGAGACAAGCAGACTTGGGGGACAGAAAGCAGAGAAAGAAAGAGGGGATTTAGGGGGCAGAAAGCAAAGAGGGGACCTGGGGGGGAGAAAGCCAAAAAGAAAGAGGAGACTCGGGGGGCAGAAAGCCAAGAAAGAGGGGACTTGGGGGGCAGAAAGCCAAGAAAGAAAGAGGGGACCTGGGGGGCAGAAAGGGAAGGGAGCACTTGGGGGGCTGAAAGCCAAGAAAGAAAGAGGGGACTTGGGGGGCAGAAACCAAAGAGGGGTCTTGGGGGGCGGAAAGCAGAGAAAGAAAGAGGGGACTTGGGGGGTGGAAACGGAGGAGAAGACTTGAGGGGTGGATAGAGAGGACTGAGTTGGGGGGCTGTATAGCTGTAATTCTACAGGGCGTAATAGATGGATAGCCAGAGGTTCTATGGGAATAACTCCCCAAGGCTGAGGCTCACAGTTAAGATGGCCGCTGGCCACAAGGAACTCCACACAGGAGCAAAGTCCAACAGAGATGCTGCCTTAGTGCTGGTCAGCCCTTCCATGGCATTTGGAGAGGCGGAGTCAAGCTCCACCCCTTCCGGGAGCACAGCTGAATTGCCTTCACCTGTGCTCCCGCAGCTGAGCCGTCCCTTGCCTCAGATGGTCAGTCCCAGCTTCAGGCTGTCAGTAACAGTTCCCCACACACAGCTCGGCATCCAGGCGGGGCTGGAATATCTCCAGAGCAGGAGACTCCACAACCCCCCTGGGCAGCCTGTTCCAGTGCTCCGTCACCCTCACCCTAAACCAATTCCTGCTCACACCAAGGCCCAACTCCCTCCGCTCCAGTTTCTGCCCGGTGCCCCAGCACGGGTTCCCCTACACCACGTGTGCATGACAGCCAGCAGCTGTCTGCATGAGGTGCCAGGTGACGACAAAGAAGGAAACACAACACTCGGTGCTGACCCCTCAGACATCGATGGGCCTGGATCAGCTCCCCTCTCGGCCTTCCGGTCTCGAGGCTGAACAGACCCGGTTCACTCAGCCTTTCCTCACAGGGGAGATGCTCCAGGCCCTTCCCCATCTTTGCGGCCCTCCGCTGGACTCTTCCCAAGAGATCCCTGTCTGTTTCGTGCCGGGGAGCCCAGCGCTGGACACGGCACTCCAGATGAGGCCTTCCCAGGGCGGAGCAGAGGGGGAGGATCGCCTCCCTCCACCTGCTGGCCACGCTCTTTGCCACGCAGCCCAGAATGCCGTCGGCCCTTTTGGCCACGAGGGCACGCTGCTGCCTCACGGCCGACCCGTCGCCCACCGGGACGCCCAGGTCCCTCTGTGCACAGCTCCTCTCCAGCAGGTCACCCCCCAGCCCGCGCTGCTGCACGCAATGATTCCTCCCCAGGTGCGAGACTCTACCCTCGCTTTTGTTCAACCTCCTCTGGTGGTGGCTGGATGAAGGCTCGGCGTCTTCCTCCCCGCCTGGCGGTCGTTCTGGGATGAAGCCGGCGCTCTTCGGCGTCGCGGCCTTCCGAGCTCGGTCCCGCTTGAGAGCGCCGCCCTTCTGTGGCGCGCCTCTGCCATCCCTTGTCACGGTTGTTCCCCTTGCCGTTGGGTCCCTTCTTGGCTGACGGGAGACAGCTTTCCTTGCGGGGCAGCTCACGGCAGCGCTTCCCTGGGCTAACAGAAAGCTACGCTGATCCACTGCTTCCTTGGGGAACCGAAGGGAAGGCAAGCCAGCGCTGCCAAAAGAGAAAAGAAAGAGGGGACTCACTTGGGGGGCGGAAAGGAGGAAAGAAAGAGGGGACTTGGGGGGCAGAAAACACAGAGGAACTGCCATGGAAATGGATTGGGCACAGGGAAACCAACCGGGAGAGGGAAAGGAGAAGAGTGGGATGAGAGCGGGACCAAAAAGGGAAAGAACTGGCCAAAGATCTGGAGCAGGAACTGCATAAGGAGAAGAAGTGGCCAAAGATCTTGGAAAGGGAAAGACCTGGACAGAGAACTGAAAGAGGAGAAGAACGACAGAAAGAACTGCACAAAGAGCTGGACAAAGTGCTGGACAGGAAAGGAACCGGACCAAGAACTGGACCAAGAACTCACAGCTTCAGGCTGTCAGTAACATTTCCCATACAGGGGCGGAAAGGAGGACTGACTGGGGTGGCGCAAAG
Organism: Alectoris magna; assembly: GCA_030625065.1. Taxonomy (NCBI): domain Eukaryota; kingdom Metazoa; phylum Chordata; class Aves; order Galliformes; family Phasianidae; genus Alectoris; species Alectoris magna. Next base: position 23,553,496 of record CM060566.1, on the reverse strand, counting down.
GGAGAAGCGACTGAGTTGTGGGGCAGAAAGCGAGGACTGACTGACTCAGGGGGCTCAAAGGGAGCACCGACTGACTTGGGGGGCGGAAAGGCAGGATTGACTGACATGGGGGGCGGAAAGGGAGCACTGAATGTCTTGGGGGGAGCAAAGGAAGGAGTGACTGAGTTCGGGGGCAGAAAGGGAGCACTGACTGACTAGGGGGGCAGAACAGGAGCACGGTCTCACTTGGGGGGCAGAAAGGGAGGATTGATGAGAGGAGTTGGGGGGTGGAAAAGGACGAGTTGGGGGGGCGGAAAGGGAGGAGTGACCGACATGGGTGGAAAGGGAGGAGAGCACTTGGGGGCCAGAAAGAGAGGAGAGCACTTTTGGGGCACAAAGAGACAACTTGGGGGGCAGAACACAAAGAAAGAGACGACTTGGGGGGCAGAATGAGAGGAGAGGACCTGGGGGGCCGGAAAGCGATCCAAGAAAAAAGGGACTCGGGGGGCCGGAAAGCGATCCAAGAAAAAGGGGACTTGGGGGGCAGAAAGGGAGGAGTGACCGAGTTAGGAGCAACTGAGATGGTGGGCAAAAAGTGAAGGGTGCCTGACATGGGGGGTGGAAAGGGAGCACTGACTCGCTTGGGGCGAGGAAAATTGGCAATGACTGAATTGGGGGGCGGAAAGGGAGGACTAATGGAGTCGGGGGGCGGAAACAGAATAGGGGACCTGGGGGGAGGAAAGCCCATAAATAAGGAGGGGACTTGGGGGGCAGAAAACCCATAAATAAGGAGGGGACTTGGGGGACTGAAGGCCAAGCCAGAAAGAGGGGACTTGGGGGGCAGGAAGAGAGGAGAAGGCTAGGGGGCCAGAAAGCAGACAAAAGGGGACTCGGGGGGCACAAAGCAAAGAGGAGAACGCTTAGGGGGCAGAACGAGAGGAGGGGACATGGGGGGGGGAGCGGAAAGAAACAAGCAGACTTGGGGGGCAGAAAGCAGAGAAAGAAAGAGGGGACCTGGGGGGGAGAAAGCAAGCAAGAAAGAGGGGAGTTGGGGGGCAGAAAGCCAAGAGGGGACTTGGGGGGCAGAAAGCCAAGGAAGAGGGGGTTTGGGGGGGGAGAAAGCAGAGAAAGAAAGAGGAGACTTGGGGGGCTGAAAGCCATAAAGAAAGAGGGGACTTGGGGGGCTGAAGGCCAAGAAAGAAAGAGGGGACCTGGGGGGCCGAAAGCCAAGAGGGGACTTGGGGGACAGAAAGCCCAGAAAGTAAGAGGAGACCTGGGGGGCAGAAAGAGAAGGGAGCACTTGGGGGGGCGGAAAGCCAAGAAAGAAAGAGGGGATGTGGGGGGGGCGGAAAGGAAGGAAAGAAAGAGGGGACTTGGGGGGCAGAAAAGAAGGAAAGAAAGAGGGGATTTGGGGGGCAGAAAGGAAAGAAAGAAAGAGGGGATTTGGGGGGCGGGAAGCCACGGAAGAAAGAGGGGACTTGGGGGGCAGAATGCAAAGAAAGAGGGGACTTGGGGGGCTGACAGGGAGGACTGGCTCACTTGGGGGGCGGAAAGGGAAGGGAGCACTTGGGGGGCAGAATGAGACGACTCGGGGGGCAGAAAGCAACCCAAGAGAGCCCTTTGGGCTGTACACCCCTGGGTGACGCAGACGAAGCAGAGGGCTTGGAGGGCAGAAAAAGGGGAGGGAACTTGGGAGGAAAGAAACGAAACGACTTGGGGGTCAGAAACGGGAGAGAGCACTTGGGGGGCAGAACGAGAGGAGGGGACTGAGTGACTTGGGGGGCGGAAAGGGAGGACTGACTGACGTGGGGGGCGGAAAGCCAAAAAAGAATGAGGGGACTTGGGGGGCTGAAAGCAGAGAACGAAGGAGGGGACTTGGGGGGATGAAAGGAAGGAAGAAAGAGGGGACTTGGGGGGCAGAAGGTGAGGACGGCACATGCGGGACAGAACAAGACAAGGGGACTTGGGGGGCAAAAGGAGAGGATAGCAATTGGGGGACAGAAAGGAAGAGGGGACTTGGGGGGCTGAAGGCCCAGAGAGGAAGAGGGGACTTGGGGTCCGAAGGCCAAGAAAGAAAGAGGGCACTTGGGGGGCATAAAGGGAGGAAGAGACTGAGTGAGTTTGGGGGCAGAAATCCCAGAAAGAAAGAGGGGACTTGGGGGGCAGAAACAGAGGAGAGCAGTTGGGGGGCTGAAAGGGAGGTGAGGGACTGGGGGGCAGAAACGAAGAGGGGAGTTGTGGGGCAGAACGGGAGGAGGGAAGTTGGGGGTCAGAAAGACTGAAGAGGACTTGGGGGGCAGAAGGAGGGGAGGGGACTGACTGACTTGGGGCGTGGAAAGCCAAAAAAGAATGAGGGGACTTGGGGGGCGGAAAGCAGAGAAAGAAAGAGGGGACTTGGGGGGCTGAAATCCCAGCAAGAAGGTACTTGGGGGGCAGGAAGCCAATAAAGAGGAGACTTGGGGGGCGGAAAGAGAAGAGAGGAGAGGACTTGGAGGTAGAAAGAGAGGACTTGGTGGGAGGAAAGAGAAGGGTGGAGTTGGGGGGCAGAAAGAGCAGAGAACGTTTGGGGGCACAAAGAGAGGAGCGCACTTGGGGGGCGGAAAGCGAGGGGAAGACTGAGATGGGGGGTGGAAAGGGAAGAACGGAGATGGGGGGCGGAAAGGGAGCACTTGGGGGGAGAAGCAGAGGGCTTGGGGGGCAGAAAGAGGGGAGGGAACTTGGGACGGAAGAGACTAAACGACTTGGGGGGCGGAAACGGGAGAGAGCACTTGGGGGGCAGAACGAGAGGAGGGGACTGAGTGACTTGGGGGGCAGAAAGGAAGGAAAGAAAGAGGGGACTTGGGGGGCAGAAAGGCAGGACTGGCTCACTTAGGGGGCGGACTGGATAGGGAGCACTTGGGGGGCAGAGAGAGAAGAGTTTGGGGTCACAAAGAGGGGAGAGCGCTTGGGGGGCAGAAAGGAGAGGACTTGGGGGGCAAAAGTACAGGAGGGGACTTGGGGGGTAGAAGGAGGGGAGAGGACTTTGGGACGAAGAATGTCATCACTTGGGGGGCAGAAGGAGAGGAGGGGACTTGGGGGGCAGAAGGAGATCAGAGCACTTGTGGGGCAGAGAGAGAAGAGGTGATTTGGGGGCCAGAGACAGAAAAGGGGACCTGGAGGGCAGAAGGAGAGGAGAGCACTTGGGGGGCGGAAAGCAAGAAAGAAAGAGGGGACTTGGGGGGCAGGAAGAAAGAATGGAAGAGGGGACTTGGGGGGCAGAAAGAGAAGAGAGGAGTTGGGGGGCACAAAGAGAGGAGCGCACTTGGGGGGCAGAAAGCGAGGGGAAGACTGAGATGGGGGGTGGAAAGGGACCGCTTGGGGGGAGAAGCAGAGGACTTGGGGGGCAGAAAGAGGGGAGGGAACTTGGGACGAAAGAGATGGAACGACTTGGGGGGCAGAAACGGGAGAGAGCACTTGGGGGGCAGAAAGCCAAGAAAGAAGGAGGGGACTTGGGGGGCGGAAAGAGAAGAGAGCACTTGGGGGGCAGATGGAGAAGATAGCGCTTGGGGGGCAGGAAAACAGAACGGTACTTGGGGGGCAGAAACTGAGGTGTGGACTTGGGGGGCAGAAAGGGAGTACCGACTGACTTGGGGGCAGAAAGAAAGGAAGAAAGAGGGGACTTGGGGGGCTGGAATGAAAGAAAGAAAGAGGGAACTTGGGGGGCAGAAGGAGAGGAGGGGACTTGGGGGGCAGAAAGCGACAACTTGGGGGGCAGAAAGCAGACAGAAGGGGATTTGGGGGGCAGAAAGCAGAGAGGAGAGCACTTGGGGGGCAGAAGGAGATGAGGAGACTTTGGGGCAGACAGAGAGGAAAGGGATTGGGGGGCAGAAGGACGGGAGAGGACTTGGGGGGCAGAAAGGGAGGAGATGAATTGGGGGGCAGGAAGAGAGGAAACAACTTGTGGGGCAGAAGGAGGGGAGAGGACTTGGGCAGAAAGAGAGGAGTTGGGGGGCAGAAAAGAAGACGGGATTTGGGGGGCAGAAAGAGAGGAGGGCAATTGGGGGACGGGAAGAGAGGAAACGGGTTGTGGGGCAGAAATAGGGGTGAGGACTTGGGGGGCAGAAGGAGAGGGGACTTGGGGGGTGGAAAGAAAGAAAGAGGGGATGTGGGGGGCGGAAACAGAGGAGAGCACTTGGGGGGCAGAGAGAGGGTACCGAATAACTTGGGGGCGGAAAGGGAGGACTGACTGACTTGGGGGGCAGAAAGGAAGGAGGGGGCTTGGGGGGTGGAAAGCCAAGAAAGAAAGAGGGGACTTGGGGGGCAGAAAGGAAGGAAAGAAAGAAAGAGGGGACTTGGGGGGCAGAAAGCTGAGAGGTTACTCGGGGGACACAAAGAGTAGGGAGCACTTTGTGGGCAGAAAGAGAATAGCAGATTTGGGGGGCAGAAGGAGAAGAAACGACTTGGGGGGCAGAGAGAGAAGGGAGCACTTGGGGGGCAGAGAGAGAAGGGAGCACTTGGGGGGCAGAGAGAGAAGGGAGCACTTGGGGGGCAGAGAGAGAAGACTTGGGGGGCAGAAAGAGAACGCAGGAGTTGGGGGGCAGAAAGAGAAGAGAGCACTTGGGGGGCAGAAAGGGAGGAGAGGAAGGACATGGGGTGCAGGAGGAGAGGTGAGGACTTGGGGGGCAAAAGTACAGGAGGGGACTTGGGGGGCAGAAAACCCAGAAAGAGGGGACTTGGGGGATAGAAAGCCATGAAATAAAGAGGGTACTTGGGGGGCAGAAATGCAAGAAAGAAAGAGGGGACTTGGGGGGCAGAAAGAGAGGAGGGGATCTTGGGGACAGGAAGAGAGGAAACAGGTTGTGGGGCAGAAATAGAGGTGAGGACTTGGGGGGCAGAAGAAGAGGGGACTTGGGGGGCAGCAGGAGAGGACATGGGGGCAGAAGGTGGGGAGAGGACTTGGGGGGCAGAAAGGAAGAGGGGAGTTGTGGGGCAGAGCGGGAGGAGGGAAGTTAGGGACCAGAAAGTCTGAAGAGGACTTGGGGAACAGAAGGAGAGGAGGGGACTTGGGGGGCAGAAAGAGAGGCGAAGACTGAGATGGGGGGTGGAAAGGGAAGAACGGAGATGGGGGGCGGAAAGGGAGCACTTGGGGGGAGAAGCAGAGGGCTTGGGGGGCAGAAAGAGGGGAGGGAACTTGGGACGGAAGAGACGAAACGACTTGGGGGGCAGAAACCGAGAGAGCACTTGGGGGGCAGAATGAGAGGAGGGGACTGAGTGACTTGGGGGGCAGAAAGGAAAGAAGGAGGGGACTTGGGGGGCACACAGAGAGGAGAGCACTTGTGAGGCGGAAAGATTAGAGACAACTTGGGGGGCAGAAATGGAGGTGTTAGGGGAGTGGAAATAGAGGAGTTGGGGGGCAGAAAGGGAGGAGAGGAGTTGGGGGGTTGAAAGAGAAGAGCGAGTTGGGGTTCAGAAAGGGAGGAGAGCTCTTGGGGGGCAGAAAGAAATGACTTGGGGGGAAGAAATAAAGCAGAGGACTTGGGGGGCAGCAAGGGAGGACGTGGGGGGCAAAAAGCGAGGCGAGGAGGGGACTGGGGACGGAAAGAGAAGAGAGCGCTTGGGGGGCGGAAAGGGAGCAGTGACTCACTTGGGGGGCAGAAAGGGTACGACTGAGTTGGGGGGCGGAAAGGGACAACTGACCTGGGGGGTGGAAAGGGAGGAGTGATCGACTTGGGGGGTGGAAATGGAGGACTGAGTTGGGGGGTGGAAGGAGAGGATTAAATTTGGGGGCAGAAAGGGAGGATGGACTGACGTGGGGGGCGGACAGCGGAGAAAGTAAGAGGGGACTTGGGGGGCAGAAAGAGAAGGGAGAACCAGGGGGGCAGAAAGGGAGGTGGGGACTTGGATGGCAGAAAGTCAAGAAAGAGGGGACTTGGGGGGCACAAAGCCAAGAGAGGAGAGGAGTTGGGGGGCGAGAAGGGAGGGGGGACTTGGGGGGCAGGAAGGGGAGGCCTGGGCTGAGTTGGGGGGCAAAAAAGGAGAGGCCTGGACTTACCTGGGGGGCAGGAAGGAGAGGCCTGGACTTACTTGGGGGAGCCAACGAGAGGTCTTCTCTTGTACGCTTCAGTCTCCTCCTTCTTCCTTCCTCCCTCTCAATCAGAGCCATTCTTCCTTGGCGCAGAGAGCAAGAAAGAGGAGCAAGCTGTGTGGAAACGAATGCCACAACGCCCGTTGATTCCCAGTAGCTGGCATGGAAAAGCTGTGGCAGGGCCGCAGCTGGAAATGCTGTCAGGACATCTGGACAATCCGAGGCAGAAGCAACCCGCTTGGATCCCCACCGCACCGCACATCTGTGCGGTTCCAGCCGTACGGTGAGAGGGACACAGGGGTCATGCAGATGTCTGGGCCGAAAGATGCTGCTGATGGAAAGATCATCTACGATCAAGGGCAAATGCTCAGCCATGTCGAAGGCTGGCAGCAAACTCCAGCCAGGAGCCATCTCCAGAGAAAGAGATCCTGCCTCAGTGGCAGTCAGCCCTTCCATGGGCTTGAGGAGAGCTGCAGCCGGGCTCCACCCCTTCCGGTAGCACAGCTGAATTGCCTTCACCTGTGCTCCCGCAGCTGACTCAGCGCTTGCCTCAGCTGCTCCATCCCAGCTTCAGGCTGCCAGCCACAGTTGCCCATCCAGCATCTCCAAGGTGGCTTCTTCACCAAGCTGCTGTGTCAATGTTCAAGCGTTCCAATGGTTCTGCTCAGCCCTGTGCTGGGGGGGCGGAAAAAGAGGGAGGACTTTGGGGGCACAAAGAGAGGAGACCACTCGGGGAGCGGCAAGAGACAAGCAGACTTGGGGGGCAGAAAGCAGAGCAAGAAAGAGGGGATTTAGGGGGCAGAAAGCAAAGAGGGGACCTGGGGGGCAGAAAGCCCAGAAAGAAAGGGGGGACCTGGGGGGCAGAAAGGGAAGGGAGCACTTGGGGGGCTGAAAGCCAAGAAAGAAAGAGGGGACTCGGGGGACAGAACGCCAAGAAACCAAAGAGGGGTCTTGGGGGGCGGAAAGCAGAGAAAGAAAGAGGGGACTTGGGGGGCTGAAAGGAAGGAAAGAAAGAAAGAGGGGACTTGGGGGGCAGAAAGCTGAGAGGTTACTCGGGGGACACAAAGAGTAGAGAGCACTTTGTGGGCAGAAAGAGAATAGCGGATTTGGGGGGCAGAAGGAGAAGAAACGACTTGGGGGGCAGAGAGAGAAGAGTTGGGGGGCAGAAAGAGAGGAGAGCACTTGGGGCGCACAAAGCGAAGAGAGCACTTGGGGGGCAGAAAGGAGAGGACTTGGGGGGCAGAAAGAGAGGTGGGGACGGGGGGAGAAGGAGAGGAGGGGACTGGGGGGGCAGAAAGAAAGGGGAGCACTTGGGGGGCAGGAGGAGAGGTGAGGACTTGGGGGGCAAAAGGAGAGGAGGGGACTTGGGGGGCAGAAGGAGAAGAGGGGAGTTGGGGAGCAGAAAGCAGGGAAAGAAATAAGGGACTTGGGGGGCTGAAAGCCCAGAAGGAAAGAGGGGACTTGGGGGGCAGAAACAGAGGAGAGCACTTGGGGGGCGGAGAGAGGGTACCGACTAACTTGGGGGCAGAAAGGGAGGACTGACTGACTTGGGGGGCAGAAAGAAAGGAGGGGGCTTGGGGGGTGGAAAGCCAAGAAAGAAAGAGGGGACTTGGGGGGCAGAAAGGAAGGCAGAAAGAGGGGACTTGGGGGGCAGAAACGGAGGAGGGCACTTGGGGGCCGAAAGAGAGGAGGGCGCTTGGGGGGCAGAACGAGAGAAGGGGATTTTGGGGGCAGAACGAGAGGAGAGGAGTTGGGGGGCACAGAAAAGAGAGCACTTGGGAGCACTTGGGGGGCAGGAAGAGAGGAGGGGGCTTGGGAGGTAGAAAGGGAGGAGATGAATTGGGGGGCAGAAAGAGAAGAGAAGGCATGGGGGTCAGAAAGCAGAGCGAAGGGGACTTGGGAGGCAGAAAGCAGCGAGGAGAGCGCTTGGGGGGCAGAACGGGAGGAGAGCACTTGGGGGGCAAAAAAAGACGCCTGGACTTGGGGGGCCGAAAGATGGGACTGCGCTTGGGGGACCGAAAGAGAGGAGCAGTCTGTGGGGTAGCCAAAAGAGAGGAGTGGACAACGACAGCGAGGCGGGGGCGGAAAGGGAGGAACGGAAATGGGGGGCAGAAAGAGAGCACTTGGGGGGAGAAGCAGAGGGCTTGGGGGGCAGAAAGAGGGGAGGGAACTGGGGACGGAAGAGACGAAACGACTTGGGGGGTGGAAATGGGAGAGAGCACTTGGGGGGCAGAAGGAGAGGAGGGGACTGAGTGACTTGGGGGGCGGAAAGCCAAAAATGAATGAGGGGACTTGGGGGGCAGAAAGGAAGAAGGAAAGAGGGGACTTGGGGGGCAGGAAGAGAGAACAGTACTTGGGGGGCAGCAACCGAGGTGTGGACTTGGGGGGCAGAAACGGAGGAGGGCACTTGGGGGGCAAAACGAGAGAAGGGGATTTTTGGGGCAGAACGAGAGGAGTTGGGGGGCACAGAGAAGAGAGCACTTGGGAGCACTTGGGGGGCAGGAAGAGAGGAGGGGACTTGGGGGGCGGAAAGTGAGTAAAGACCGAGTTGACGGGTGGAAAGGGAGCAGTGACTGAGTTGGGGGGCGGAAAGCGAGAAAGAAAGAGGGGACTTGGGGGGCGGAAAGGGAGTAATGACGACTCACTTGGAGGGCAGAAAGGGAGCACTGAATGACTTGGGGGGCGGAAGGAGACCACAGGCTCACTTGGGGGGCGGAACGCGAGGACTGACTCACTTGGGGGGCGACCTGGAAGGAGTGACTGAGTTGGGGGGCAGAAAGAAAGGAGGGGACACGGGCGGCGGAAAGAGAAGGGAGGAGTTGGGGGGCAGAAAGAGCTGAGAGCGTTTGGGGGCACAAAGAGAGGAGAGCACTTGGGGGGCAGAAAGGAACGAGGGGATATGGGGGGCAGACAGCAGACAAAGAAAGACGGGACTTGGGGGGCAGGAAGAGCGGAGGAGACTTGGGGGGCAGAAGGAGAAGCGACGAATTGGGGGGCAAAAAGTCAAGAAAGAAAGAGGGGACTTGGGGGGCGGAAATCTTAGAAGGAAAGAGGGGACTTGGGGGGCGGAAAGAAAGAGAAGAGAGCACTTGGGGGGCAGACAGAGAAGAGGGGACCTGGAGGGGGGCAGATGGAGAGATGAGCACTTGGGGGGCAGAAAGCAATGAGGGGATATGGGGGGCAGAAAGCACACAAAGAAAGAGGGCACTTGGGGGGCGGAAAGGGAGGAGCAGACTTGTGGGGCAGAAAGAATAGAGTGCACCTGATGGGCAGGAAAAGAAGGGAGCAGTTGTGGGGAGGAAACAGAGGAGGGCACTTGGGGGGCGGAAAGAGTTGAGCTGGGGGTGAGAAAGGGAAGGGAGCTCTTGGAGGGCAGAAAGGGAAGAGGGGACTTGGGGGGCAGAAGGAGAGGAGGGGACTTGGGGGGCAGACAGAGAGGAAAGGGATTGGGGGGCAGAAGGACGGGAGAGGACTTGGGGGGCAGAAAGGGAGGAGATGAATTGGGGGGCAGGAAGAGAGGAAACAACTTGTGGGGCAGAAGGAGGGGAGAGGACTTGGGCAGAAAGAGAGGAGTTGGGGGGCAGAAAAAAAGACGGGATTTGGGGGGCAGAAAGAGAGGAGGGCAATTGGGGGACGGGAAGAGAGGAAACGGGTTGTGGGGCAGAAATAGGGGTGAGGACTTGGGGGGCAGAAGGAGAGGGGAGTTGGGGGGTGGAAAGAAAGAAAGAGGGGACGTGGGGGGCGGAAACAGAGGAGAGCACTTGGGGGGCAGAGAGAGGGTACCGACTAACTTGGGGGCGGAAAGGGAGGACTGACTGACTTGGGGGGCAGAAAGGAAGGAGGGGGCTTGGGGGGTGGAAAGCCAAGAAAGAAAGAGGGGACTTGGGGGGCAGAAAGGAAGGAAAGAAAGAAAGAGGGGACTTGGGGGGCAGAAAGAGAGGCGAAGACTGAGATGGGGGGTGGAAAGGGAAGAACGGAGATGGGGGGCACAAAGGGAGCACTTGGGGGGAGAAGCAGAGGGCTTGGGGGGCAGAAAGAGGGGAGGGAACTTGGGACGGAAGAGATGAAACGACTTGGGGGGCAGAAACGGGAGAGAGCACTTGGGGGGCAGAATGAGAGGAGGGGACTGAGTGACTTGGGGGGCAGAAAGGAAAGAAGGAGGGGACTTGGGGGGCACACAGAGAGGAGAGCACTTGTGAGGCGGAAAGATTAGAGACAACTTGGGGGGCAGAAATGGAGGTGTTAGGGGAGTGGAAATAGAGGAGTTGGGGGGCAGAAAGAAAGGAGAGCATTTGGGGGGCACAAAGGGAAGAGTTTGGGGGCAGAAAGAGAAGTGAGGAATTGGGGGCAGAAAGAGCAGAAAGCGCTTAGGGGGCACAAAAAGAGGAGAGCGCTTGGGGACAGAAAGAGAATGGAGGAGTTGGGGGGCAGAAAGGGAGGAGAGGAGTTGGGGGGGTTGAAAGAGAAGAGCGAGTTGGGGTTCAGAAAGGGAGGAGAGCTCTTGGGGGGCAGAAAGAAATGACTTGGGGGGAAGAAATAAAGCAGAGGACTTGGGGGGCAGCAAGGGAGGACGTGGGGGGCAAAAAGCGAGGCGAGGAGGGGACTGGGGATGGAAAGAGAAGAGAGCGCTTGGGGGGCGGAAAGGGAGCAGTGACTCACTTGGGGGGCAGAAAGGGTACGACTGAGTTGGGGGGTGGAAAGAGAGGATTAAATCTGGGGGCAGAAAGGGAGGATGGACTGACGTGGGGGGCGGACAGCGGAGAAAGTAAGAGGGGACTTGGGGGGCAGAAAGAGAAGGGAGCACCTGGGGGGCAGAAAGGGAGGTGGGGACTTGGAGGGTGGAAAGCCAAGGAAGAAAGAGGGGACTTGGGGGGCGGAAACCAAAGGAACAGGGAACATGGCTAAGCAAGAAAAAAGGAACCTGGAGGGCGAAAAGCAGAGAAAGGAAGAGGGGACTTGGGGGGCTGAGAGCCCAGAAACAGGGGACTTGGGGGGCGGAAAGCCAAGGGAGGAGATGACTTGGGGGGCAGAAAGAGAAGGGTGGAGTTGGGGGGCGGAAAGAGAGGACTTGGGGGGCGGAAAGAGCGGAGAGCGTTTGGGGGCACAAAGAGAGAAGAGGAGTTGGGGGGCGGAAATGAAGTTTTGGGGGGGCAAAAAGGGTTCCGAACAGAATCCCCAAAAGGGCCCCAAAAGGAAAGGAACAGGAAAAGAACGGAAGCGAGAAAGAGCAGTGAGGAACTGCCACGGAAATGGATTGGGCACAGGGAAACCAGCGGGGAGAGGAAAAGGAGAGCTGGAGACAGGCGGGACAAAGGCGGGACTTGAGAATTGAAGTGAGAAAAGCAATCAGGAAAGCCATCAGAATGAGCAAAGAAAGGGCAATTCGGGGCAGGAATTGGAAGCACAACTGAGAGAGCCCTGAGAGAGCCCTGGCAGAGCCCTGGCAGAGCCTGTCTGGCTGCAGTGCACAGCAGGGAGAGGAGGTTTGGGGGCGCAAAGGGAGCAGCGCCTGAGCTGGGGGGTGGAAAGCGATGGGGGGCAAAAAGGGTTCTGCAAAGAAGCAGAGCTGGAAAAGGAAGCGAGAAAGGAAGCGGAAACGGGGTTGGAAAGGAATTGGAATTAGAAGAAGGAAACGAAGGAGAAACGGGGAAGAAAAGGAACAGACATGGGAGAAAACAACGGAAGTCATTGGGAAATGAATGGGAAACGGGGAAAGAAGTGGAGGAAGTAGGAGGGGAGGAGGGGCCTTAAATAGGAAAAGGAAATGCATAAGAATGAGAAGTGGGAAGGGACCGAGGGAAAGGAAATAACCCTAATTGAGAACGGAAACTAAGAAGGAGCATTGGAAAAAGGACTGGAATCAGGAAAAGAGTCAGAGGGGCCCAGAGAGAAATGGGGAATGAAACCGAATGGGAAGAGCCAGGAGAAGAACTGGAACGAGGGACAAAAAGGGGCAGAAAAAGAGCGAGAAGAAGAAGAAGAAAAGAAGGAGAAAAGGGTGAAGAAACGGAAATGGAAAGGGAGACAGGAAAAGAACAGGGGAAGAACGGGAGATGGAAAAGGAATGGGAACATGGACTGGAAAAGAGTTTGGGCAAGAATGAGGAGAAGGAAGAAGGAGAAGGAAAACCGGGAAGGAAAAGGGAAGGAAGAAGGGAAAGGAAAAAGAAGAGGAAGGAAAAGGTTTGACCCGGCCAAAGAGCCGCACAACGAAAGCGAACAGGAAAAGGACGGGAGCCAGAGCTGGACCAGGGACGTCATAAGGAAATGGACCGGACCAAGAACTGGACCAAGAAGCCAGCAATGGAAAGAGCTGGAGAAAGAGCTTAGAAAGGAAAAGGAGCGGACAAAAACCGGACCCAAAGATAAAAAGGCAAAGAACCGGACCAAGAACTGGACCAAGAACCTCCTAAGGAAAAGAACCGGCTGAAGAAGTGGGCCGAGAACTTGGAAAGGACGAGAAGGAGAGGCAGCGAATTATTAGAGAATGAGGGACAGCCAAAGAGCTGAGGAGGAGAGGCAGAGAATTGCAATAAACAGAGGCAGCCAACGAGGAGGAGGGGAGGAGAGGCAGCCAACGAGGAGAAGAGGAGGAGAGGCAGCCAACGAGGAGGAGGGGAGGAGAGGCAGCCAACGAGGAGGAGAGGAGGAGAGGCAGCCAATGAGGAGGAGAATTCTTAGTATTAGTGGTTGAGAATGAGAGAGAGTTATTAAAGATGGCTTTGTTAGAGAAGTGGAGATGGAGAGGGAGAGAATGAAGGACAGAGATGGAGGTGGAGACGTTTTGGAGCCTACCTCAGCTTTGTCCATCTCCTTGGGCCGAGTGCAGCAGGCTGCGTTGGGGGCAGCGCAGCTCCTTGGCTGCCTTGCCTCGCTCTTCCCACCCAGGTCCTCCATCCAGCCCTCCCGCTGCCAAGCGGTGGCCAGAACCTTCTGCACAACACAGAGCGAGCAAGAAATCATCGTCAAGCGAAGCCACGACACCAACTCGGCCCTCCCCGAGCGGGAGCGCTCAGCCAACCGACCCCACAGAGCCGCCCCCGGGCGCAGACCCTTCCTCTGCGGCTGCCGGCCCTTCCAGGAGCTCAGCAAGGGGGTCTGGCTCCAGCCGGGAAACGCACAGGATAAAGAAGTGGACAGAGAACAAGAAAAAGTACTTAAAGCGAGAGGGGAATGAGTGGCAGCAAACGATGAGAGAAGGAGAGGCAGAGAAATATAACAAATAGAGGCAGAGAAGTATGAGATAATTAAAAGCAGCAAATTATTGCAGCTGGAGGCAGAGAATTATTTGAGAATGAGAGGAAGCCAAGCATTAGAGATTAAGAATCAGCGAATTATTGCAGGTAGAGGCTGCGAATTATTAGAGAATGAGGGGCAGCGAATGATGAGAGAATGAGGGGCAGAGAATTATTCGAGTATTAAGGGCAGAGAATTATTGCCATTAGACGCAGGGAATTATTGGAAATTAAAGGCAGGCGGCCAAGGATGAGCCAATGGGAGGTGTGAAATGAGAGGGGCAAACAATTGGCCAATGAGAGGAGGCGAGCGATTAGCCAATGAGAGGCAGATAAATATCAGCCAATGGGAGGCGGCGAACTGTGAGCCAATGGGAGGCGGCGAACTGTGAGCCAATGGGAGGCGGCGAACTGTGAGCCAATGGGAGGCGGCGAACTGTCAGCCAATGGGAGGCGGCGAACTGTCAGCCAATGGGAGGCGGCGAACTGTCAGCCAATGGGAGGCGGCGAACTGTCAGCCAATGGGAGGCGGCGAACTGTCAGCCAATGGGAGGCGGCGAACAACGAGCCAATGGGAGGCGGCGAACAACGAGCCAATGGGAGGCGGCGAACTGTCAGCCAATGGGAGGCGGCGAACTGTCAGCCAATGGGTGATAGTGAATGACGAGCCAATGGGAGGCGGTGAACAACGAGCCAATGGGAGGCGGAGAACGAGAGGCAGGAAGCGATTAGCTAATGGGAGGAGGTAAACAATTAAGCAGTGAGAAGCGGTGAACTATTAGCCAATGGGAGTCGGAGAGCGACGAGCCAAAAACTGGACCAAAATTGGACCCAAAGTGGACATGGAGCGAGAAGCAGACCAAGAAGCCAACACTGAAATGAACTGGACCAAGAATGGAACAAAACCTGGACCAAAATCAACTGGACAAAGAACCAAAACATGACAAGTAGGGGACAAAGAACTGGACAAAGAGCTTCTAAAGGAAAAGAGCTGCACCAGGACCTGGACCAAGAGCCCCCGAAGGAACAGCACCGAACAGCGTGAAGAGACACGGAAAAGGAAAGGGGGAAAAGGAAAGGAAAAGGAAAGGAGGGGGACAAGAGGGGGGCAAAAAGGGGGACACGAGGGGGACACAGAACTTAACAAAGGAAAAGAAGTGGAGAAAGAATGGAACCGAAACCGAATGAGAGGCAGAGAAATATTACAATGAGAGGCAGCGAGTTATTAGAGAATGAGAGGCTGCACAGTATTACAATGATTTGTAGAACGGCATTAAGATTAGAGGCAGCCATTTTGAGAATCATCAGAGAATGAGAGATACAGAATTGTAGAGGAAGAATTTGGAGGGATAGAAATTGTTATAGGCAGAAAATTAATAGATGATTGGTATGGATTGAGAAGGATTAGGGGTAAAGGTTGAGAATGGTTTGAGATGGAGAATTAGATCAACAGTTAATAGAGAATTAGAGCCAGAGAACTGTTTGTTAGAGGCAGAGACAGAGAATTAGACCGGGAGTTCTTAGAGAACTAGAAATACAGAAAGAGAGAGAGAGATTCTTAGAGAGAGGGAATTATTACCGGTAGAGAACTATTAGTATTAGTGGTTGAGAATGAGAGAGAATTCTTAAAGATGGCTTTGTTAGAGAAGCGGAGATGGAGAGGGAGAGAATGAGATTCATGAGAGACGGAGCATTATTAGCGATAGAGCGTTATTAGAGCGTTAAGGACGGAGAGCTCTTAGAGAACGGGAGAGTAGACTGAAAACTCTTAGAGATGGAGAACTGCTACAGGTGGAGATGGAGAAATCCCGGAGTTAGGGAATGATGAGAGAGAGAGGGAATTGAAGGCGGAATTTAAGGGAGAGAGGGAGAGAATGAAGGACAGAGATGGAGGCCAAGATGTTTTGGAGCCTACCTCAGCTTTGTCCATCTCCTTGGGCCGAGAGCAGCAGGCCACGTTTGGGTCATTGAAACTCCAACGAGGCATTGGCGGACAGCATGGAAAACAAGCAGAGAGAAGAGAAACGTGGCATGACGGCCAGAAGCAGCACCAAAGCCAAGGAGAAGAGAACCAACCCACGTTGGGTGACAGCGACAGGGGGGACTGCCGGCCATCAGCACCGGGGAGCCCGAAGGCAGCTGGTCCATGGACAGCTGTGACGTGCGGAAATCAAACTCCGTAAGCACCAAGTAGTTCTAAAGCAGGTATGTTTAATGAGCGATGCGCACACACCCTGGTGCAAGGGGGATAGCTCCGCCTCGCTTGCACACCGCTGGGAGAAAGCGTGCTGCAGGTAGAGGCTGAACTAAGACAGAATCAGTTGTTGGCAGGAATTCGGATCCATATCCATGACATTCCTGAGACCCCATGAGCATGCGGTCCCTCCCCCCTTGCGCGTGCGGAGTGAGTCGTGGGGGTGGTCGTGGGATGAAGGCTCATCGTCTTCCTCACTGTCAACTTTCGACCCAGGGGGAGGGGCACCCCTCAGACTGGTTCCAGCTTGCCCTGTGGACATCCAATCACCTCACTGTTCTCGGGCTGTTGCACCCTTGTCTTGCTGGCCTTCATCCGCCTTGTTATTCCAGACACGGTGTCTGCAAGCCCCATTCTTCTAACAGCTTCCACATCAACTAGCTTTTCACTACCCCTGTCCCAGTTTCTGTGAAGTTCCTTTCTCTCCTTGACTGTGGGGGCCTTCTTTCACCTTTCAAAAGAACAATACAAATGGAAAGGATTGGACAAAGAAACGGAGAAAGATCATATAAAGGAAAAGAGCTGGACTGAGACCCCCTGAAGGAACAGCACCGAACAGCGTGAAGAGACACGGAAAAGGAAAGGGGGAAAGGAAAGGAAAAGGAAAGGAGGGGGACAAGAGGGGGGCAGAAAGGGGGACACGAGGGGGACACAGAACTTAACAAAGGAAAAGAAGTGGAGAAAGAATGGAACCGAAACCTGGACAGCAAAATGGACAAAAAAGAGCTGGACTGAGACCCCCTGAAGGAGCAGCATCCAACAGCGTGAAGAGGCAGGGAAAAGGAAACAGGAAAAGGAAAGGGAAAGGAATTGGACAAAGAGAGGCGAAAAAGGAAATAAAAAAAAGAAAAGGATTGGACCAAAATTGGACCAAACTTGGGGACTTGGGGGGGGGAAAGAGAAGAGAGTGCTTGGGGGGCGGAAAGAGAAGGGAGGAGTTGGGGGGCACAAAGAGAGGAGAGTGCTTGGGGGGCAGAAATGAAGTTTTGGGGGGGCAAAAAGTGTTCTGAACTTAATTGGAAATGAACAGGAAAAGAACGGAACCAAGAAAGAGCAATGAGAAACTCCCATGGAAATGGATTTTACCAAGAAAAGGATTGGACCAAAATTGGAGCAAACTTGGGGACTTGGGGGGCAGAAAGAGAGGACGGGAGCTGGGTGCAGAAAGAGAGGAGAGCACTTGGGGGGCAGAAAGGGGGGACTGACTGACGTGAGGGTCGGAAAGCGAGGACTGACTGAGTTGGGGGGCGGAAAGGGAGGACTGACTCACTTGGGCGGTGGAACGGGAGCAAGGAATGAGTTGGGGGGCGGAAATTTAGCACTGACTCACGTGGGGGTGGAAAGGAAGGAGATGACTGACTTGGGGGGTGCAAAGCGAGGCAAAGAATGACTTGTGGGACGTAAAGGGAGAAGTGGCTGAGTTTGGGGGTGGAAAGGAAGAAGTGACTCACTTGGGGGGCGGAACGGGAGCACTGACAACTCACTTGGGGGGTGTAAGGGAGCACGGACTCACTTAGGGGGCGGAACGGGAGCACGGACTCACTTGGGGGGAGGAAAAGGAGCACTGACTCAACTGGGGGGAGGAAAAGGAGCACTGACGACTCACTTTGGGGGCGGAACGGGAGCACTGACTCACTTGAGGGGTGGAAAGGGAGCAGTGACTGAGTTGGGGGGCAGAAAGGGAGGTCAGAACAACATGGGGGGCGGAAAGGGAAGACTGAAGGACTTGGGGGGCAGAAAGGGGGAGTGACTGAGTTGGGGGGCGGAAAGGGAGGACTGACTCACTTGGGGGGCCACGTGAGGAACTACCATGGAAATGGATTGGGCACAGGGAAACCAACAGGGAGAGGAAAAGGAGAAGAACGGGACAAAAATGGGACAAAAATGGGACAAAAATGGGACAAAAATGGGACAAAAATGGGACAAAAATGGGACAAAAATGGGACTTCAAAAGGAAAAGAACAGGACAAGAAAGTGGATTACAAACTGGACAACAAAAACAGAAAGGCAAAGAACCGGACCAAGAACTGGACCAGGAACTGCATAAGGAGAAGAAGTGGCCAAAGATCTTCGAAAGGGAAAGACCTGGACAGAGAACTGAAAGAGGAGAAGAACCACAGAAAGAACTGCACAAAGAGCTGGACAAAGTGCTGGACAGGAAAGGAACCGGACCAAGAACTGGACCAAGAACTCAACAGGGAAAAGGAGTGGACAAAGAATGGGACAAAACCTGGACCAAACACGGACAAGAAACTGGACCCAAAGACACAAAGGAAAAGGACCGGACAAAGAACCGCACCAAGAATTGGACACAGAGAATTAAAAAGCAACTGGCCCAAGACATGGAGCGAGAAGCAGACCAAGAAGCCAACACTGAAAAGAACTGGACCAAGAATGGAACAAAACCTGGACCAAAATCAACTGGACAAAGAACCAAAGCATGACAAGTAGGGGACAAAGAACTGGACAAAGAGCTTCTAAAGGAAAAGAGCTGCACCAGGACCTGGACCAAGAGCCCCCGAAGGAACAGCACCGAACAGCGTGAAGAGACACGGAAAAGGAAAGGGGGAAAAGGAAAGGAAAAGGAAAGGAGGGGGACAAGAGGGGGGCAAAAAGGGGGACACGAGGGGGACACAGAACTTAACAAAGGAAAAGAAGTGGAGAAAGAATGGAACCGAAACCTGGACAGCAAAATGGACAAAGATCTTCTAAAGGAAAAGAGCTGGACTGAGACCCCCTGAAGGAGCAGCATCCAACAGCGTGAAGAGGCAGGGAAAAGGAAACAGGAAAAGGAAAGGGAAAGGAATTGGACAAAGAGAGGCGAAAAAGGAAATAAAAAAAGAAAAGGATTGGACCAAAATTGAACCAAACTTGGGGACTTGGGGGGCAGAAACGCAGGAATGGCTCTCTTGGGGGGCGGACTGGGAAGGGAGCACTTGGGGGGCAGAATGAGATGACTTGGGAGGTGGAAATCAAGAAAGAAAGAGGAGACTTGGGCTGAAAGGGAAAGGAGGACTTGGGGGGCACACAGAGAGGAGATCACTTGTGAGGTGGAAAGATTAGAGACAACTTGGGGGGCAGAAATGGAGGTGTTAGGGAAGTGGAAATAGAGGAGAGGACTTGGGGGGCAGAAAGAGTGGAGGGGACTTGGGGGGCAGAAAGGAAGAAGGAACTTGTTGGGCAGAAATCCCAGAAAGAAAGAGGGGACTTGGGGGGCAGAAAGCCCAGAAAGAGGGGACTTGGGGGGCAGAAGGAGAGGAGAGCTCTTGGGGGGCTGAAAGGGAGGAGAGGACTTGGGGGGCAGGAAGAGAGGTGAGGACCTGGGAGGCAAAAGGACTGGAGGGGACTTGGGAGGTAAAAGGAGGGGAGAGGACTTGGGGGGCCGAAACAGAAGAGGGGACTTGGGGGACCCGAAGAGAGGAAACAGGTTGTGGGGCAGAAGGAGGGGAGAGGACTTGGGGGGCAGAAAGAGTGGAGGGGACCTGGGGGGCAGAAAGGAAGAAGAAACTTGTTGGGCAGAAATCCCAGAAAGGAAGAGGGGACTTGGGGGGCAGAAACAGAGGAGAGCACTTGGGGGGCAGAGAGAGGGTACCAACTAAATTGGGGGCAGAAAGGGAGGACTGACTGACTTGGGGGGCAGAAAGGGAAGGGAGGAGTTGGGGGGCAGAAAGGGAGGAACAGACTTGGTGAGCAGAAAGGAAAGAAAGAGTAGACTTGGGGGGCAGAAAGGGAGGAACAGACTTGGGGGGTGGAAAGCCCATAAAGAGGGGACTTGGGGGGCAGAAAGCCAAGGAAAAAAGAGGGGACTTGGGGGGCAAGAAGAGAAGCGAGCAAATGGGTGGCACAAGGAGAATACTTGGGGGGCAGCAAGAGAGGGGAGCACGTGAGGGGCATACAGAGAAGAGAGCACATGTGGGGCAGAGAGGAAATCAACCAAAGAGGGGACTTGGGGGCAGAAAGCAAAAAGGGAACATGGGGGTGGAAGAGACGGGAGCACTTGGGGGTAGAAAGAGATGACTTGTGGGGCAGAAAGACCAGAAAGAAAGAGGGGACTTGGGGGGCTGAAAGCCCAGAAAGAAGGAGGGGACTGGGGGGCAGAAAGGAAAGAAAGAAGGGACTTGGGGGGTGGAAAGCCCAGAAAGAGGGGACTTGGGGGGTGGAAAGCACAGAAAGAGGGGACCTTGGGGGGTGGAAAGGGAAGGGAGGACTTGCGGGGCACACAGAGAGGAGAGCACTTGTGAGGCGGAAAGATTAGAGACAACTTGGGGGGCAGAAATGGAGGTGTTAGGGGAGTGGAAATAGAGGAGTTGGGGGGCAGAAAGGGAGGAGAAGAGTTGGGGGGTTGAAAGAGAAGAGCGAGTTGGGGTTCAGAAAGGGAGGAGAGCTCTTGGGGGGCAGAAAGAAATGACTTGGGGGGAAGAAATAAAGCAGAGGACTTGGGGGGCAGCAAGGGAGGACGTGGGGGGCAAAAAGCGAGGCGAGGAGGGGACTGGGGACGGAAAGAGAAGAGAGCGCTTGGGGGGCGGAAAGGGAGCAGTGACTCACTTGGGGGGCAGAAAGGGTACGACTGAGTTGTGGGGCGGAAAGGGACAACTGACCTGGGGGGTGGAAAGGGAGGAGTGATCGACTTGGGGGGTGGAAATGGAGGACTGAGTTGGGGGGTGGAAGGAGAGGATTAAATTTGGGGGCAGAAAGGGAGGATGGACTGACGTGGGGGGCGGACAACGGAGAAAGTAAGAGGGGACTTGGGGGGCAGAAAGAGAAGGGAGCACCAGGGGGGCAGAAAGGGAGGTGGGGACTTGGAGGGCAGAAAGTCAAGAAAGAGGGGACTTGGGGGGCACAAAGCCAAGAGAGGAGAGGAGTTGGGGGGCGAGAAGGGAGGGGGGACTTGGGGGGCGGGAAGGGGAGGCCTGGGCTGAGTTGGGGGGCAAAAAAGGAGAGGCCTGGACTTACTTGGGGGGCAGGAAGGAGAGGCCTGGACTTACTTGGGGGAGCCAACGAGAGGTCTTTTCTTGTACGCTTCAGTCTCCTCCTTCTTCCTTCCTCCCTCTCAATCAGAGCCATTCTTCCTCGGCGCAGAGAGCAAGAAAGAGGAGCAAGCTGTGTGGAAACGAATGCCACAACGCCCGTTGATTCCCAGTAGCTGGCATGGAAAAGCTGTGGCAGGGCCGCAGCTGGAAATGCTGTCAGGACATCTGGACAATCCGAGGCAGAAGCAACCCGCTTGGATCCCCACCGCACCGCACATCTGTGCGGTTCCAGCCGTACGGTGAGAGGGACACAGGGGTCATGCAGATGTCTGGGCCGAAAGATGCTGCTGATGGAAAGATCATCTACGATCAAGGGCAAATGCTCAGCCATGTCGAAGGCTGGCAGCAAACTCCAGCCAGGAGCCATCTCCAGAGAAAGAGATCCTGCCTCAGTGGCAGTCAGCCCTTCCATGGGCTTGAGGAGAGCTGCAGCCGGGCTCCACCCCTTCCGGTAGCACAGCTGAATTGCCTTCACCTGTGCTCCCGCAGCTGACTCAGCGCTTGCCTCAGCTGCTCCATCCCAGCTTCAGGCTGCCAGCCACAGTTGCCCATCCAGCATCTCCAAGGTGGCTTCTTCACCAAGCTGCTGTGTCAATGTTCAGGCGTTCCAATGGTTCTGCTCAGCCCTGTGCTGGGGGGGGAGGGAGTGGGGGGGCGGAAAAAGAGGGAGGGCTTTGGGGGCACAAAGAGAGGAGACCACTCGGGGAGCGGCAAGAGACAAGCAGACTTGGGGGGCAGAAAGCAGAGCAAGAAAGAGGGGATTTAGGGGGCAGAAAGCCAAGAAAGAGGGGACTTGGGGGGCAGAAAGCCCAGAAAGAAAGAGGGGACCTGGGGGGCAGAAAGCCCAGAAAGAAAGAGGGGACCTGGGGGGCAGAAAGGGAAGGGAGCACTTGGGGGGCTGAAAGCCGAGAAAGAAAGAGGGGACTCGGGGGGCAGAAACCAAAGAGGGGTCTTGGGGGGCGGAAAGCAGAGAAAGAAAGAGGGTACTTGGGGGGTGGAAACGGAGGAGAGGACTTGAGGGGTGGATAGAGAGGACTGAGTTGGGGGGCTGTAGAGTTGTAATTCTACAGGGCGTAATAGATGGATAGCCAGAGGTTCTATGGGAATAACTCCCCAAGGCTGAGGCTCACAGTTAAGATGGCCGCTGGCCACAAGGAACTCCACACAGGAGCAAAGTCCAACAGAGATGCTGCCTTAGTGCTGGTCAGCCCTTCCATGGCATTTGGAGAGGCGGAGTCAAGCTCCACCCCTTCCGGGAGCACAGCTGAATTGCCTTCACCTGTGCTCCCGCAGCTGAGCCGTCCCTTGCCTCAGATGGTCAGTCCCAGCTTCAGGCTGTCAGTAACAGTTCCCCACACACAGCTCGGCATCCAGGCGGGGCTGGAATATCTCCAGAGCAGGAGACTCCACAACCCCCCTGGGCAGCCTGTTCCAGTGCTCCGTCACCCTCACCCTAAACCAATTCCTGCTCACACCAAGGCCCAACTCCCTCCGCTCCAGTTTCTGCCCGGTGCCCCAGCACGGGTTCCCCTACACCACGTGTGCATTACAGCCAGCAGCTGTCTGCATGAGGTGCCAGGTGACGACAAAGAAGGAAACACAACACTCAGGGCTGACCTTTTCAGCCCTCCAAGCTGCTGTGTGCAGACGCCCATCCACAAAGTGCACAACGACGCAGAAAAAAGGAGAGCGCTTGGGAGGCAGAAAGAGAAGAGAAGGCTTAGGGGGCAGGAAGAGTTTGGGGGCAGAACGAGAAGGGAGGAGTTGGGGAGCCGAAAGACAGGGGAGGACGTGGGGGACAGAAAGGGAGGAGAGCACTTGTGGGGCAGAAAGAGAGGAGGGGCCTTGGAGACAAAGAATGTGATTACTTGGGGGGCAGAAAGACAGATAAGGACTTTTGGGGTAATAAGAGAAGAGAAGACATGGGTTGGAGAAAGAGGAGAAGACTTGGGGGTCAGAAAGAGAGGTCAGGACTTGGGAGTCAGAAGGAGATGAGGGGACTCGGGGGGCAGAAAGGTAGAGTGGACATGGGAGTAGAAAGGGAGAAGGGGACGTAAGGGACAGAAAGAGAGGACGGGACACGGGGGGCAGAACGAGAGAAGGGCACTTGGGGGGCAGAAGGAGACGAGAGGACTTGGGGGGCAGAAAGGAAGAGTTGAATTGGGGGGCAGAATGAGAGGAGTTTGGGACAGAAGGTGTGGAGGAGAGTTGGGGGGCAGACGGAGAGGAGAGGAATTAGGGGGCAGAAGTAGGGGAGGGGACTTGAGGGGCAGAAAAGAAGAAGGGACTTGGGGGGATAAAGAGAGGAGAGCACTTGGGGGGCAGAAAGGAAGAGGGGAGTTGGGGGGCAGAAAGAGTGGGGAGAAGTTGGGCGGTGGAAGGAAAGAAGAAGACTTGGGGGCAGAAGGAGACGAGAGGACGTGGGGGGCAGAACGAGAAGGGAGGAGTTGGGGAGCCGAAAAACAGGGGAGGACGTGGAGGACAGACAGAGAGGTGAGGACGTGTGGGTCAGAAAGGGAAGAAAGCACTTGGGCAGAAGGAGAGAAGAGGACTTGGGGGGCAGAGAGGACAAGACAACTTTGGGGGTAGAAGGAGAGGGGGGAATTGAGGGTCAGAGAGACTGAAGAGGACTTGGGGGGCAGAAGGAGATGATGGCACATGGGGGGCAGAAAGAGAGAAGGGGGCTTGGGGAGCAAATAGAGAGGAGACGACTTGGGTGGCAGAAAGGGAGAAGAGGAATTGGGGGGAAGAAGGGGAAGGTAGCACTTGGGGGGCAGACAGAGAAGACGTGATTTGGGGGGCAGAGACAGAAAAGGGGACCTGGAGGGCAGAAGGAGAGGAGAGCACTTGGGGGGCGGAAAGAGACAAGCAGACTTGGGGGGCAGAAAGCAGAGAAAGAAAGAGGGGATTTAGGGGGCAGAAAGCAAAGAGGGGACCTGGGGGGGAGAAAGCCTAGAGAGGACGACTTGGGGGGCGGAAAGAGCGGAGAGCGTTTGGGGGCAGAGAGAGAGGAGAGGAGTTGTGGGGCAGAAATGAAGTTTTGGGGGGGCAAAAAGGGTTCTGAACAGAATCCCCAAAAGGGCCCCAAAAGGAAAGGAACAGGAAAAGAACGGAAGCGAGAAAGAGCAGTGAGGAACTGCCACGGAAATGGATTGGGCACAGGGAAACCAGTGGGGAGAGGAAAAGGAGAGCTGGAGACAGGCGGGACAAAGGCGGGACTTGAGAATTGAAGTGAGAAAAGCAATCGGGAAAGCCATCAGAATGAGCAAAGAAAGGGCAATTTGGGAAAGGAATTGGAAGCAGAACTGAGAGAGCCCTGAGTGGCAGAGCCCTGGCAGAGCCCTGGCAGAGCCCTGGCAGAGCCTGTCTGGCTGCAGTTCACCGGAGGGAGAGGAGGTTCTTTGGTGCACGAATAGCCGGCGTGAGGTTAAGAAGCAGCGGGTCAAGGGTTGGTCCGACCAGCTCATGACAAACCTTAACGGGGGAGATGGGGAAGGGGAGGCCGGACACCGTTCCGACGCAGGGCGATGGGGAAGGGAAGGCGGGCGCCGGGAAAGATAGGAAATAGAAGCCGGGAGTCTTGGGAGGAAGCCAGAGGGAGAGAGAGTCACCGGCACGGATGCAGCGTGGGCTGCGGTTCAGTCGCCGATCCTCAGCGGCGCTGGGTCATCAGGCGTTGTTGTTCCGTTGCCGGTGAGCACGGCGGCCGTTTCCGACGGCAGCACGACCGGACTGAGAAGTGCAGAGCGGCCGAGTCAGCTTGCTGCGGAGGGACGGCTGCAATCCCGAGGAGTTGAGGCAGCTCTCCTTGGAGCGGCAGCTTCTGGCTCCGGGATCTCAGCAGAAGCTCCTCGGTTCCCCTCTCGCGGGCCTCGCCAGCAGATCGGAGGGAGCAGGGATGCCCACCCGCACCCTGTTTTGCGCAGGACACCACGGTCTCGCTCCCCACTTGTCCCATACGAGCCGGAGCCATTTGCTCACGGGGCAGCTCTCCCGCCAGCCAACACCCGTGAGCGCTCTCTGCCGGAGGCGAGCGGCTCTGAAGGAAGGTGCTTGCCAACGGCCACACGGCGATGCGCACTGGCACGCGGCAGCACCCAGCGCTCGCCTCGTCCATGCATCAGGGAGAGTCCGATGACGAGAAACACCTCAGGAGGCAAGCTTTGAGCCAGAAAGCAGAGCAGGGTTCTCGCCGCGTTGGGCGAGCTGGGGCCCGGAATCACCCTCAGCTGGAAATGGAGCTCGCCACACCAGCTCAAGTGCGGATGGTGCCGGCCGGCCTCGGCTGCTTCGCCTCGCTCTTCCCACCCAGGTCCTCCATCCGGCCCTCCCGCTGCCAAGCGGTGGCCAGAACCTTCTGCACAACACAGAGCGAGCAAGAAATCATCGTCAAGCGAAGCCACGACACCAACTCGGCCCTCCCCGAGCGGGAGCGCTCAGCCAACCGACCCCACAGAGCCGCCCCCGGGCGCAGACCCTTCCTCTGCGGCTGCCGGCCCTTCCAGGAGCTCAGCAAGGGGGTCTGGCTCCAGCCGGGAAACGCACAGGATAAAGAAGTGGACAGAGAACAAGAAAAAGTACTTAAAGCGAGAGGGGAATGAGAGGGAGCAAACGATGAGAGAAGGAGAGGCAGAGAAATATAACAAATAGAGGCAGAGAAGTATGAGATAATTAAAAGCAGCAAATTATCGCAGCTGGAGGCAGAGAATTATTTGGGAATGAGAGGAAGCCAAGCATTAGAGATTAAGAATCAGCGAATTATTACAGGTAGAGGCTGCGAATTATTAGAGAATGAGGAGCAGCGAATGATGAGAGAATGAGGGGCAGAGAATTATTCGAGTATTAAGGGCAGAGAATTATTGCCATTAGACGCAGGGAATTATTGGAAATTAAAGGCAGGCGGCCAAGGATGAGCCAATGACAGGTGGGAAATGAGAGGGGCAAACAATTGGCCAATGAGAGGAGGCGAGCGATTAGCCAATGAGAGGCGGTGAAAGAGGAGCCAATGAGAGGCAGATAAATATCAGCCAATGGGAGGCGGCGAACAACGAGCCAATGGGAGGCGGAGAACTGTCAGCCAATGGGAGGCGGATAACTGTCAGCCAATGGGAGGCGGATAACTGTCAGCCAATGGGAGGCGGCGAACTGTCAGCCAATGGGAGGCGGCGAACTGTCAGCCAATGGGAGGCGGCGAACTGTCAGCCAATGGGAGGCGGCGAACTGTCAGCCAATGGGAGGCGGCGAACTGTCAGCCAATAGGAGGCGGCGAACAACGAGCCAATGGGAGGGAGAGAAAGACGAACCAATGGGAGGGAGAGAAAGACGAACCAATGGGAGGCGGCGAACTGTCAGCCAATGGGAGGCGGCGAACTGTCAGCCAATGGGAGGCGGCGAACTGTCAGCCAATGGGAGGCGGCGAACAACGAGCCAATGGGAGGCGGCGAACAACGAGCCAATGGGAGGCGGCGAACAACGAGCCAATGGGAGGCGGCGAACAACGAGCCAATGGGAGGCGGAGAACTGTCAGCCAATGGGAGGCGGAGAACTGTCAGCCAATGGGAGGCGGCGAACAACGAGCCAATGGGAGGCGGCGAACTGTCAGCCAATGGGAGGCGGCGAACTGTCAGCCAATGGGAGGCGGCGAACTGTCAGCCAATGGGAGGCGGCGAACTGTCAGCCAATGGGAGGCGGCGAACTGTCAGCCAATGGGAGGCGGCGAACAACGAGCCAATGGGAGGCGGCGAACTGTCAGCCAATGGGAGGCGGCGAACTGTCAGCCAATGGGAGGCGGCGAACAACGAGCCAATGGGAGGCGGCGAACAACGAGCCAATGGGAGGCGGCGAACAACGAGCCAATGGGAGGCGAAGAACAACGAGCCAATGGGAGGCGGAGAACTGTCAGCCAATGGGAGGCGGCGAACTGTCAGCCAATGGGAGGCGGCGAACTGTCAGCCAATGGGAGGCGGCGAACTGTCAGCCAATGGGAGGCGGCGAACTGTCAGCCAATGGGAGGCGGCGAACTGTCAGCCAATGGGAGGCGGCGAACAACGAGCCAATGGGAGGCGGCGAACAACGAGCCAATGGGAGGCGGCGAACTGTCAGCCAATGGGAGGCGGCGAACTGTCAGCCAATGGGAGGCGGCGAACAACGAGCCAATGGGAGGCGGCGAACAACGAGCCAATGGGAGGCGGCGAACAACGAGCCAATGGGAGGCGGCGAACAACGAGCCAATGGGAGGCGGATAACTGTCAGCCAATGGGAGGCGGCGAACTGTCAGCCAATGGGAGGCGGCGAACTGTCAGCCAATGGGAGGCGGCGAACTGTCAGCCAATGGGAGGCGGATAACTGTCAGCCAATGGGAGGCGGATAACTGTCAGCCAAAGGGAGGCGGCGAACTGTCAGCCAAAGGGAGGCGGCGAACTGTCAGCCAATGGGAGGCGGCGAACTGTCAGCCAATGGGAGGCGGCGAACTGTCAGCCAATGGGAGGCGGCGAACTGTCAGCCAATGGGAGGCGGCGAACTGTCAGCCAATGGGAGGCGGCGAACTGTCAGCCAATGGGAGGCGGCGAACTGTCAGCCAATGGGAGGCGGCGAACAACGAGCCAATGGGAGGCGGCGAACAACGAGCCAATGGGAGGCGGCGAACGACGAGCCAATGGGAGGCGAAGAACAACGAGCCAATGGGAGGCGGCGAACTGTGAGCCAATGGGAGGCGGCGAACTGTGAGCCAATGGGAGGCGGCGAACTGTGAGCCAATGGGAGGCGGCGAACTGTGAGCCAATGGGAGGCGGCGAACTGTGAGCCAATGGGAGGCGGCGAACTGTGAGCCAATGGGAGGCGGCGAACTGTGAGCCAATGGGAGGCGGCGAACTGTCAGCCAATGGGAGGCGGCGAACTGTCAGCCAATGGGAGGCGGCGAACTGTCAGCCAATGGGAGGCGGCGAACAACGAGCCAATGGGAGGCGGCGAACAACGAGCCAATGGGAGGCGGCGAACTGTCAGCCAATGGGAGGCGGCGAACTGTCAGCCAATGGGAGGCGGCGAACTGTCAGCCAATGGGAGGCGGCGAACTGTCAGCCAATGGGAGGCGGCGAACTGTCAGCCAATGGGAGGCGGCGAACTGTCAGCCAATGGGAGGCGGCGAACTGTCAGCCAATGGGAGGCGGCGAACTGTCAGCCAATGGGAGGCGGATAACTGTCAGCCAATGGGAGGCGGCGAACTGTCAGCCAATGGGAGGCGGATAACTGTCAGCCAATGGGAGGCGGCGAACTGTCAGCCAATGGGAGGCGGCGAACTGTCAGCCAATGGGAGGCGGCGAACTGTCAGCCAATGGGAGGCGGCGAACTGTCAGCCAATGGGAGGCGGCGAACTGTCAGCCAATGGGAGGCGGCGAACTGTCAGCCAATGGGAGGCGGCGAACTGTCAGCCAATGGGAGGCGGCGAACTGTCAGCCAATGGGAGGCGGCGAACTGTCAGCCAATGGGAGGCGGCGAACTGTCAGCCAATGGGAGGCGGCGAACAACGAGCCAATGGGAGGCGGCGAACTGTCAGCCAATGGGAGGCGGCGAACTGTCAGCCAATGGGAGGCGGCGAACTGTCAGCCAATGGGAGGCGGATAACTGTCAGCCAATGGGAGGCGGATAACTGTCAGCCAATGGGAGGCGGATAACTGTCAGCCAATGGGAGGCGGCGAACTGTCAGCCAATGGGAGGCGGATAACTGTCAGCCAATGGGAGGCGGCGAACTGTCAGCCAATGGGAGGCGGCGAACTGTCAGCCAATGGGAGGCGGCGAACTGTCAGCCAATGGGAGGCGGCGAACTGTCAGCCAATGGGAGGCGGCGAACTGTCAGCCAATGGGAGGCGGCGAACTGTCAGCCAATGGGAGGCGGCGAACGACGAGCCAATGGGAGGCGGCGAACGACGAGCCAATGGGAGGCGGCGAACGACGAGCCAATGGGAGGCGGCGAACTGTCTGTCAGCCAATGGGAGGCGGCGAACTGTCAGCGAATGGGAGGCGGCGAACTGTCAGCCAATGGGAGGCGGCGAACTGTCAGCCAATGGGAGGCGGCGAACTGTCAGCCAATGGGAGGCGGCGAACAACGAGCCAATGGGAGGCGGCGAACAACGAGCCAATGGGAGGCGGCGAACAACGAGCCAATGGGAGGCGGCGAACAACGAGCCAATGGGAGGCGGCGAACAACGAGCCAATGGGAGGCGGATAACTGTCAGCCAATGGGAGGCGGCGAACTGTCAGCCAATGGGAGGCGGCGAACTGTCAGCCAATGGGAGGCGGCGAACTGTCAGCCAATGGGAGGCGGCGAACTGTCAGCCAATGGGAGGCGGCGAACGACGAGCCAATGGGAGGCGGCGAACTGTCTGTCAGCCAATGGGAGGCGGCGAACTGTCAGCCAATGGGAGGCGGCGAACTGTCAGCCAATGGGAGGCGGCGAACTGTCAGCCAATGGGAGGCGGCGAACTGTCAGCCAATGGGAGGCGGCGAACTGTCAGCCAATGGGAGGCGGCGAACTGTCAGCCAATGGGAGGCGGCGAACAACGAGCCAATGGGAGGCGGCGAACAACGAGCCAATGGGAGGCGGCGAACAACGAGCCAATGGGAGGCGGATAACTGTCAGCCAATGGGAGGCGGCGAACTGTCAGCCAATGGGAGGCGGCGAACTGTCAGCCAATGGGAGGCGGATAACTGTCAGCCAATGGGAGGCGGATAACTGTCAGCCAATGGGAGGCGGATAACTGTCAGCCAATGGGAGGCGGCGAACTGTCAGCCAATGGGAGGCGGCGAACTGTCAGCCAATGGGAGGCGGCGAACTGTCAGCCAATGGGAGGCGGCGAACTGTGAGCCAATGGGAGGCGGCGAACTGTGAGCCAATGGGAGGCGGCGAACTGTGAGCCAATGGGAGGCGGCGAACTGTCAGCCAATGGGAGGCGGCGAACTGTCAGCCAATGGGAGGCGGCGAACTGTCAGCCAATGGGAGGCGGCGAGCTGTCAGCCAATGGGAGGCGGCGAGCTGTCAGCCAATGGGAGGCGGCGAACTGTCAGCCAATGGGAGGCGGCGAACTGTCAGCCAATGGGAGGCGGCGAACTGTCAGCCAATGGGTGGGAGTGAACGACGAGCCAATAGGAGGAGGAGAACTGTCAGCCAATGGGAGGCGGTGAACAACGAGCCAATGGGAGACGGTGAACTGTCAGCCAATGGGAGGCGGTAAACAACGAGCCAATGGGAGGCGGAGAACGAGAGGCAGGAAGCGATTAGCTAATGGGAGGAGGTAAACAATTAACCAGTGAGAAGCGGTGAACTATTAGCCAATGGGAGTCGGAGAGCGACGAGCCAAAAACTGGACCAAAATTGGACCCAAAGTGGACATGGAGCGAGAAGCAGACCAAGAAGCCAACACTGAAAAGAACTGGACCAAGAATGGAACAAAACCTGGACCAAAATCAACTGGACAAAGAACCAAAACATGACAAGTAGGGGACAAAGAACTGGACAAAGAGCTTCTAAAGGAAAAGAGCTGCACCAGGACCTGGACCAAGAGCCCCCGAAGGAACAGCACCGAACAGCGTGAAGAGACACGGAAAAGGAAAGGGGGAAAAGGAAAGGAAAAGGAAAGGAGGGGGACAAGAGGGGGGCAAAAAGGGGGACGCGAGGGGGACACAGAACTTAACAAAGGAAAAGAAGTGGAGAAAGAATGGAACCGAAACCTGGACAGCAAAATGGACAAAGATCTTCTAAAGGAAAAGAGCTGGACTGAGACCCCCTGAAGGAACAGCATCCAACAGCGTGAAGAGGCAGGGAAAAGGAAACAGGAAAAGGAAAGGGAAAGGAATTGGACAAAGAGAGGCGAAAAAGGAAATAAAAAAGAAAAGGATTGGACCAAAATTGGACCAAACTTGGGGACTCGGGGGCAGAAAGAGGGGACTGACTGACTTGCGGGGTGGAAACAGGGGAGCACTTGGGGGGCAGAGAGAGAGGGCAGCACAAAGTGGGCAAAAGGAGAGGGGAGGACATGGGGGGCAGAACGAGAGGGGAGGACTTTGGGGGCAGAACGAGAGGTGGGGAAGGGGGCAGAAGGAAAGGAGGGGACTTGGGGGGCAGAAAGGTAGTGTGGACACGGGGGTAGAAAGGGACTTAAGGGGCAGAAAGAGAGGATGGGACATGGGGGGCAGAACGAGAGAAGGGGACTTGGGGGCAGAAGGAGAGGAGGGCAGTTGGGGGGCAGAAGGAGAGGAGGGGAGCTGGGCGGTGGAAGGAAAGAAGACGACTTGGGGGCAGAAGGAGACGAGAGGACGTGGGGGGCAGAAAGCAGAGGAAGAAAGAGGGGACTTGGGGGGCAGAAACACAGCAGAGGTCTTGGGTGGCAGAAACACAGCAGAGGTCTTGGGTGGCAGAAACACAGCAGAGGTCTTGGGTGGCAGAAACACAGCAGAGGTCTTGGGTGGCAGAAACACAGCAGAGGTCTTGGGTGGCAGAAACACAAGAGACAACTTGTGGGGCAGAAAGCCTAGCAAGAATGTGGGGAATTGGGGGGCCAAAAGGAAGAAACAAAGAGGGGACTTGGGGGGGCAGAGAGTCCATGAATAAAGAGGGGACTTGGGGGGCTGAAAGAGACAACTTGTGGGTAAAAGGCAACAAGACGACTTGGGGGCAGAAAGAGAGAAGAGCGATTGGGGGGCAGAACGGAAAAGGGGAGTTGTGGGGCAGAACGGGAGGAGGGAAGTTGGGGGCCAGAAGGATTGAAGGGGACTTGGGGGGCAGAAAGGAAGAGGGGAATTGGGGGGCTGAAAACAGAGAAAGAAAGAGGGGACTTTGGGGGGCAGAAAGGGAGGAGAGACTGAGTTGAGCGGTGGAAAGGGAGCACTGATGGACTTGGGGGGCAGAAAGGGAGGAGCGGACACGGAGGAGATAAGGGTTTTGCAAAGAAGCAGAGCTGGAAAAGGAAGTGAGAAAGGAACTGGAACTGGGATTGGAAAGGAATTGGAATTAGAAGAAGGAAAAGGAAGGAAAAAGGATCGGAGAAAGAAAAGGAAGCGAAGCGGGAAAAGGCCAAGCCAAGGAAAGAAGCGGAATGGGAAAGGAATGGGAATTGGGCAAAGAACTGGAATGAGGAAAAGGGGGGGAGGGGCCCCAAAAGGAAAGGAACAGGAAAAGAACGGAAGCGAGAAAGAGCAGTGAGGAACCGCCATGGAAATGGATTGGGCACAGGGAAACCAGCGGGGAGAGGAAAAGGAGAAGAGTGGGACGAGAGCGGGACCAAAATGGGACCAAAATGGCCGCTACCTCCAGCTGCATCCTGGAAGCTCCTCAGCAGAGCCCTTGCACAGCTGGCCAAGGTCCCAACTCTCCGTCGCCTCCCGTTGAACGCAAGAGAAGCCGAGCAGGGCTCACCTTGTGGGAAGGAGGAAGGCAGGGCTGAGCCCTTTCCGAGCGTCAGGGCACGTCCGACGCCGCAACCCGGGGAGGTGAGGACAGGCAGCGCCGTCTGACGGTGGAGTCTGCAGCCCTAGAATGGAAGTTCAAACCCTCCCGAGCGGGACTGAACAACACGGGTTAGGGAGGAATAGGGCTCATCCGAGGAGCCCCAAGTCTTACACGGCGCTCGCCGGAAGCCCGTTTGGGTGCCCGCCTCTTCTGAGGGCATCACGCCGGGTCAGCAAGGAGCAGGCAGCGTTTGGGTCGCCGAAAGGCCGACGAGGCACCGCCGGGCAGCACGGAAGGCGAGAGAAGAGAGAAGAGAAACGCCGCATCAACAGGGAGAACGCTGCTGAATCTGCGATGGAATCCAGAACGGACAGAACAGAGCCGTGCCGATCGGGTGGGAGCGACGGGAGGCACTGCCGGCCTATCAGCACCAGGGAGCACTAAGGCAGCTGGGGCACAGGAATGGGAGAGCAGGAGAGGCAGCCCACGAGGAGGGCAGGAGAGGCAGATGATGACAACAATTAGGGGCAGTTAACAAGGAGAGAATGAGAGGCAGAGAATTGTTAGGGAATGGGAGGCGGCGAATTATTCGAGGATTAAGGGCTGAGAATTATTACGATTTCCTGGACTAAAAACTGGAGAAAAAAAGAGTAAAAGAACTGCACAGAGAACAGGAAAAGAACCGGACCAGGAACTGGACCAGGAACCGCATAACGAAAAGATCTGCACAAAGACCGAATAAAGGAAACAAAGCGGACAGAGAAGCGAAAGAGGAGAAGGACGGCAGAAAGAACTGCACAAAGAGCTGGACAAAGTGCTGAAAAGGAGGGGGGGGATCTGAGGGGGGCAGAATGAGAAGGAAGGACTTGGGGGGCGGAAACGGAGGAGAGGAGTTGGGGGGCGGAAAGCAAAAAAAGAAAGAGGGTTCTTGGGGGGCAGAAAGCAGAGAAAGAGGGGACTTGGGGGGCAGAAAGCAAAAAAAGAAAGAGGGGACTTGGGGCAGAGAAATCAAAGGAAAAAAGGGGGGACTTGGGGGGCGGAGAGCCAAGAAAGAAAGAGGGGACGTGGGAGGCGGAAAGCCCAGAAAGAGGGGACTTGAGGGGCAGAAACGGAGGAGAGGACTTGGGGGGTGGAAACGGAGGACTGAGACGGGGGCTGTAGAGTTGTAATTACACAAGGTTGTATAGCTGTAATTCTACAGGGCGTAATAGATGGATAGCCAGAGGTTCTATGGGAATAACTCCCCAAGGCTGAGGCTCACAGTTAAGATGGCCGCTGGCCACAAGGAACTCCACACAGGAGCAAAGTCCAACAGAGATGCTGCCTTAGTGCTGGTCAGCCCTTCCATGGCATTTGGAGAGGCGGAGTCAAGCTCCACCCCTTCCGGGAGCACAGCTGAATTGCCTTCACCTGTGCTCCCGCAGCTGAGCCGTCCCTTGCCTCAGATGGTCAGTCCCAGCTTCAGGCTGTCAGTAACAGTTCCCCACACACAGCTCGGCATCCAGGCGGGGCTGGAATATCTCCAGAGCAGGAGACTCCACAACCCCCCTGGGCAGCCTGTTCCAGTGCTCCGTCACCCTCACCCTAAACCAATTCCTGCTCACACCAAGGCCCAACTCCCTCCGCTCCAGTTTCTGCCCGGTGCCCCAGCACGGGTTCCCCTACACCACGTGTGCATGACAGCCAGCAGCTGTCTGCATGAGGTGCCAGGTGACGACAAAGAAGGAAACACAACACTCAGGGCTGACCTTTTCAGCCCTCCAAGCTGCTGTGTGCAGACGCCCATCCACAAAGTGCACAACGACGCAGAAAAAAGGAGAGCGCTTGGGAGGCAGAAAGAGAAGAGAAGGCTTGGGGGTCAGAAAGCTGACAGAAGGGGACTTGGGGGCGCAAAGCAGAGAGGAGGCGACTTGGGGGGCAGAAAAAGAGGGGAGCTCCTGAAGGGCAGAAAGAGAGGAGGGGACGTGGGGGGCGATAAGCAAAAAAAGAGGGAACCTGCGGGGCGGGAAGCCGAGAAAGAAAGAGGGGACTTGGAGGGCGGAAAGGGCGGAGGGGACTTGGGGGGTGGGAAGAGAGGAAAGGAATTGGAATTAGAAGAAGGGAAAAATAAAGGAGGAGAATTGGCAAAATGAACACAAGTTGGAAAAGACAACGAAAAGGAATTCCAAAGCAATGGGAATTGGGAAAAGAATTGGAATGAGGAGAATCGGGGGGGAGGAGCCTCGGCCCGGGGGGGAGGGGCCTCGGCCAGGGGGGACAAATGGAGATAGAAAAAGAGACTCTAATTCCAGTTAGAATCACCGAATTTGTAGGGAATGAGAGGTGTTGAATTCTGAGGGAATGAGACACAGAATGATGAAAGAAAGGGAGGGAGACAATTACTAGAGAATGAGTGGCAGAGAATTGTTAGAGAATGAGAGACAGAGGATTATCAGCGTATGACATGAAGCGAAATACTGGACAAGTAGGGGCAGGGAATTTTTACAATTGGGGCAGCGGATTGGGAGAGAATGGGAGGCAGTGAATTATGAGAGCATGAGAGGCAGCGAATGATGAGAGAATGAGCGGCAGAGAATTTCTTCAGAATAAGTGAAGAGGATTATTGGAGAATAAAAGGCAGTGAATTATTAGAGAATGAGACACGGGAAATCATGAGAGAACGAAAGCCATTGAATGATGAGAGAATGAGCGGCAGCAAATTATTACACAATGAGAGGCAAAAAATTCTGGGAGAATGGGAGGCGTTGCATTTCAAGAGTGTGAGAGGCATTGAATTACAGTTGTGTGAGAGGCGTTGAAGTATGAGAGTATGAGAGGGAGCAAATTTTGAGAGAATGGGAGGCAGCAAAGTTTGAAAACATGGGAGGCAGCGAATTAGTAGGGAATGAGATGCAGAGAAATTGTAGAGAATGAGCGGCAGCAAAGTATTACAATTAGGGGCAGCGAATTATCAGAGAATGGGAGACAGTGAATTGTTAGATAATGAGATGTAGAGAAATATTAGAGAATTAGAGGCTGTGAATGATTAGAGAATTAGTGGCAAAGGATTATTAGGATATTAGAGGAAGCGAATTATTACAATGAGAGTCAGAGAATCAGTAGAGAATGGGAGGCAGCGAATGAAGAGAGAATGAGAGGCAGCGCAGTATGAGAGAATGCGAGGGAGATAATTATGAGAGAATGAGCGGCAGAGAATTGCTACAGAATAAGTGAAGAGGAATAGCGGAGAATAAAAGGCAGCGAATTATTAGAGAATGAGAGGCAGCGAAGCGAATTATGAGAGAATGGGAGGCAGGAAATGATGAGAGATTGTGAGGGAGATGATTATGAGAGAATGAGTGGCAGAGAATTGCTACAGAATGAGAGGCAGAGGATTGTAAGATAATGGGAGGCAGCAAATTATTAGACAATGAAAGTCAGCGAGTTAGAGAACGAGAGGCAGGAAATGATAAGAGAATGAGATGCAGCAAATTAACTATAAGAGAATGAGAGGCGTTGAATTATGAGAGAATGAGAGGGAGAGAATTAATAGAGAATGCCTGGCAGAGAATTGCTAGAGAATAAGAGGATTATTTGAGAATGGGAAGCAGCGAATGATGAGAAAACGGGAGGCGGCGAATGATGAGGTAATGAGTGGCAGCAAACTACAAGAGAATGAGAGGCAGTGCATTATGAGAGTATAGGGGGCAGAAAATCAGGAGAGAATCAGTGGCAGAGAATGATGAGAGACTGGGAGGCAGCGAATGAGGAGGGAATTAGACAAAGAGAATTATTACAGAACTAGTGGCAGAGAATAATTACAATGAGAGGCAGCAAAGGATTCGAGATGAAAGGCAGAGAATTATTAGAGAATGGAAGAGAAAGAATAATTAGAGAACGAGAGACAGAATTCTTAGAGAGTGAGAGACAGGGTTATTACAATTAGGGTCAGCGAACGATGAGAGAATGAGAAGGAGATAATCATTAGAGAATGACTGGCAGAGAATTGTTAGAGAGTGGGAGACTGCGAATTAGGATAGAATAAGAGGCAGCGAACTATGAGAGAATGGGAGGCTGGGAATGATGAGAGAACGAGTGGCAGAGAATTATTAGAGAATGAGATGCAGTGAAATATCAGAGAATTAGAGACAGCGAATTATTACAGAATGAGTGGCAAAGAGTTAACAGAGTGCTAGAGGAAGCTAAGTTTTCTAATTAGAGTCAGCGTATGAAGAGAGAACGAGAGGCAGCGAATTACAGGAGAAGGAGAGGTAGAGAATGTTTCAAGAATGAGAAGCAATGAATAACTGGAGAAAGAGAGGCAGAGATACATTGCAATGGGCGGCAGTGCGTGATGAGAGAATGAGAGGGAGCGAATGATGAGAGAATAAAAGGCAGCGAATTCTTGGAGAATGAGAGGCAACAAATGATGAGAGATTGTGAGGGAGATAATGAGTCGAGAATGAGTGGCAGAGAATTGTTAGAGAATGAGAGGCAGAGGATTCTTAGAGAATTGGAGGCAACGAGTTATGAGAGAATGGGAGGCAGCAAATTAAGAGAGAATGAGAGGGAGATAATTAATAGAGAATGCGTGGCAGAGAATTGTTAGAGAATAAATGGCAGCTAATTATTAGAGAATGAGAGTCTGCAAATCTGGAGTGAATAGGAGGCCGTGAATTTGGAGAGATCGGGAGGTAGCGAATTGTTAGACAATGAGAGACAGGGGGTTATTAGAGAATGACATTCAGAGAGATATTAGAGAATTAGAGGCAGCAAATTATTACAATCAGCAGCGAATTGTGAGAGAATGAGAGGCAGAGAAACGTTAGAGAATGAGAGGCAGTGGATTATGAGAGATTCAGTGCAAAGAATTCTTAGAATATGAGCGAAAGTTAATTCTTACAATTAGAACGGCATTAAGATTAGAGGCAGCCATTTTGAGAATCATCAGAGAATGAGAGATACAGAATTGTAGAGGAAGAATTTGGAGGGATAGAAATTGTTATAGGCAGAAAATGAATAGATTATTGGTATGGATTGAGAAGGATTAGGGGTAAAGGTTGAGAATGGTTTGAGATGGAGAATTAGATCAACAGTTAATAGAGAATTAGAGCCAGAGAGCTGTTTGTTAGAGGCAGAGATAGAGAATTAGACCGGGAGTTCTTAGAGAACTAGAAATACAGAAAGAGAGAGAGAGATTCTTAGAGAGAGGGAATTATTACCGGTAGAGAACTATTAGCATTAGTGGTTGAGAATGAGAGAGAATTCTTAAAGATGGCTTTGTTAGAGAAGCGGAGATGGAGAGGGAGAAAATGAGATTCATGAGAGACGGAGCATTATTAGCGATAGAGCGTTATTAGAGCGTTAAGGACGGAGAGCTCTTAGAGAACGGGAGAGTAGACTGAAAACTCTTAGAGATGGAGAACTGCTACAGGTGGAGATGGAGAAATCCCAGAGTTAGGGAATGATGAGAGAGAGAGGGAATTGAAGGCGGAATTTAAGGGAGAGAGGGAGAGAATGAAGGACAGAGATGGAGGTGGAGACGTTTTGGAGCCTACCTCAGCTTTGTCCATCTCCTTGGGCCGAGAGCAGCAGGCCACGTTTGGGTCATTGAAACTCCAACGAGGCATTGGCGGACAGCATGGAAAACAAGCAGAGAGAAGAGAAACGTGGCATGACGGCCAGAAGCAGCACCAAAGCCAAGGAGAAGAGAACCAACCCACGTTGGGTGACAGCGACAGGGGGGACTGCCGGCCATCAGCACCGGGGAGCCCGAAGGCAGCTGGTCCATGGACAGCTGTGACGTGCGGAAATCAAACTCCGTAAGCACCAAGTAGTTCTAAAGCAGGTATGTTTAATGAGCGATGCGCACACACCCTGGTGCAAGGGGGATAGCTCCGCCTCGCTTGCACACCGCTGGGAGAAAGCGTGCTGCAGGTAGAGGCTGAACTAAGACAGAATCAGTTGTTGGCAGGAATTCGGATCCATATCCATGACATTCCTGAGACCCCATGAGCATGCGGTCCCTCCCCCCTTGCGCGTGCGGAGTGAGTCGTGGGGGTGGTCGTGGGATGAAGGCTCATCGTCTTCCTCGCTGTCAACTTTCGACCCAGGGGGAGGGGCACCCCTCAGACTGGTTCCAGCTTGCCCTGTGGACATCCAATCACCTCACTGTTCTCGGGCTGTTGCACCCTTGTCTTGCTGGCCTTCATCCGCCTTGTTATTCCAGACACGGTGTCTGCAAGCCCCATTCTTCTAACAGCTTCCACATCAACTAGCTTTTCACTACCCCTGTCCCAGTTTCTGTGAAGTTCCTTTCTCTCCTTGACTGTGGGGGCCTTCTTTCACCTTTCAAAAGAACAATACAAATGGAAAGGATTGGACAAAGAAACGGAGAAAGATCATATAAAGGAAAAGAGCTGGACTGAGACCCCCTGAAGGAACAGCACCGAACAGCGTGAAGAGACACGGAAAAGGAAAGGGGGAAAGGAAAGGAAAAGGAAAGGAGGGGGACAAGAGGGGGGCAGAAAGGGGGACACAGAACAAAGGAAAATAAGTGCTTGGGGGGCGGAAAGAGAAGGGAGGAGTTGGGGGGCAAAAAGTGAAGAGAGCACTTGGGGGGCCTGAAGTGAGGAGAGCGACTGGGGGGCAGAACGAGAGTAGTTATGGGGCAGAACGAGAGGAGAGGAGCTGGGGGGCACAAAGAGAGGAGAGTGCTTGGGGGGCAGAAATGAAGTTTTGGGGGGGCAAAAAGGGTTCTGAACAGAATAGGAAATGAACAGGAAAAGAACGGAACCAAGAAAGAGCAATGAGAAACTCCCATGGAAATGGATTTTACCAAGAAAAGGATTGGACCAAAATTGGAGCAAACTTGGGGACTTGGGGGGCAGAAAGAGAGGACAGGAGCTGGGTGCAGAAAGAGAGGAGAGCACTTTTGGGGCAGAAAGAGGGGACTGACTGACGTGAGGGTGGGAAAGCAAGGACTGACTGAGTTGGGGGGCGGAAAGGGAGGACTGACTCACTTGGGCGGTGGAACGGGAGCAAGGAATGAGTTGGGGGGCGGAAATTTAGCACTGACTCACGTGGGGGTGGAAAGGAAGGAGATGACTGACTTGGGGGGTGCAAAGCGAGGCAAAGAATGACTTGTGGGACGTAAAGGGAGAAGTGGCTGAGTTTGGGGGTGGAAAGGAAGAAGTGACTCACTTGGGGGGCGGAACAGGAGCACGGACTCACTTGGGGGGAGGAAAAACAGCACTGACTCAATTGGGGGGAGGAAAAGGAGCACTGACGACTCACTTTGGGGGTGGAACGGGAGCACTGACTCACTTGAGGGGTGGAAAGGGAGCAGTGACTGAGTT
This sequence comes from Alectoris magna, assembly GCA_030625065.1. Taxonomy (NCBI): domain Eukaryota; kingdom Metazoa; phylum Chordata; class Aves; order Galliformes; family Phasianidae; genus Alectoris; species Alectoris magna. The sequence goes on along the minus strand of CM060566.1, from coordinate 23,514,158 downwards.
GGGGGGCAGAAAGGACGAGGGGAGTTGTGGGGCAGAGCGGGAGGAGGGAAGTTAGGGACCAGAAAGTCTGAAGAGGACTTGGGGAACAGAAGGAGAGGAGGGGACTTGGGGGGCAGAAAGGAAGAGCGGACTTGGGGGGCAGAAAGAGATGAAGGAAACTGGGGGGCAGAAAGAGTGGAGAGCACTTCGGGGGCGGAAAGCCCACCGAGAAAGAGGAGACTTGGGGGGCAGAAACGCAGGACTGGCTCTCTTGGGGGGCGGACTGGGAAGGGAGCACTTGGGGGGCAGAATGAGATGACTTGGGGGGCGGAAATCAAGAAAGAAAGAGGAGACTTGGGCTGAAAGGGAAAGGAGGACTTGGGGGGCACACAGAGAGGAGAGCACTTGTGAGGCGGAAAGATTAGAGACAACTTGGGGGGCAGAAATGGAGGTGTTAGGGGAGTGGAAATAGAGGAGAGGACTTGGGGGGCAGAAAGAGATGGGAGGAGTTGGGGGGCAGAAAGTAAAGGAAGAGTAGACTTGGGGGGGCAGAAAGAATAGAGTGCACCTGATGGGCAGGAAAAGGAGGGAGCAATTGGGGGGAAAAAACAGAGGAGGGCACATGGGGGGCAGAAAGAGTTGAGCTGGGGGTGAGAAAGGGAAGGGAGCTCTTGGAGGGCAGAAAGGGAAGAGACGACTTAGGGGGCAGAAAGCGAAGAGAGGGGACTTGGGGGGCTGAAAACAGAGAAAGAAAGAGGGAACATGGGGGGCAGAAGGAGAGGAGGAGACCGGGAGGGCAGAAAGAGAGGAAGGGAATTGGGGGGCGGGAAGAGAGGAAACAGGTTGTGGGACAGAAATAGAGGTGAGGACTTGGGGGGCAGAAAGCCCAGAAAGAAAGAGGGGACTTGGGGGGCAGAAAGCCCAGAAAGAAAGAGGGGACTTGGGGGGCAGAAAGCCCAGAAAGAAAGAGGGGACTTGGGGGGCAGAAAGCCCAGAAAGAAAGAGGGGACTTGGGGGGCAGAAGGAGAGGAGAGCTCTTGGGGGGCTGAAAGGGAGGAGAGGACTTGGGGGGCAGGAAGAGAGGTGAGGACCTGGGAAGCAAAAGGACCAGAGGGGACTTGGGAGGTAAAAGGAGGGGAGAGGACTTGGGGGGCCGAAACAGAAGAGGGGACTTGGGGGACCTGAAGAGAGGAAACAGGTTGTGGGGCAGAAGGAGGGGAGAGGACTTGGGGGGCAGAAAGAGTGGAGGGGACCTGGGGGGCAGAAAGGAAGAAGGAACTTGTTGGGCAGAAAGCCCAGAAAGGAAGAGGGGACTTGGGGGCAGAAAGCAGAGAAACGAGGAGGGGACTTGGGGGGCAGAAGGCCAGGAAAGAAAGAGGGGACTTGGGGGGCAGAAACAGAGGAGAGCACTTGGGGGGCAGAGAGAGGGTACCAACTAAATTGGGGGCAGAAAGGGAGGACTGACTGACTTGGGGGGCAGAAAGGGAAGGGAGGAGTTGGGGGGCAGAAAGGGAGGAACAGACTTGGTGAGCAGAAAGGAAAGAAAGAGTAGACTTGGAGGGCAGAAAGGGAGGAACAGACTTGGGGGGTGGAAAGCCCATAAAGAGGGGACTTGGGGGGCAGAAAGCCAAGGAAAAAAGAGGGGACTTGGGGGGCAGGAAGAGAAGCGAGCAAATGGGTGGCACAAGGAGAATACTTGGGGGGCAGCAAGAGAGGGGAGCACGTGAGGGGCATACAGAGAAGAGAGCACATGTGGGGCAGAGAGGAAATCAACCAAAGAGGGGACTTGGGGGCAGAAAGCAAAAAGGGAACATGGGGGTGGAAGAGACGGGAGCACTTGGGGGTACAAAGAGATGACTTGTGGGGCAGAAAGACCAGAAAGAAAGAGGAGACTTGGGGGGCAGAAAGCCAAGAGAGAAAGAGAGGATTTGGGGTGCAGAAAGGAAACAAAGAAAGAGGGGACTTGGGGGGCAGAAAGAAAGGAAGGGGGAACTTGGGGGGCAAAAAAAGAGGCCTGCACTTGGGGGGCAAAAAAAGAGGCCTGCACTTGGGGGGCAAAAAAAGAGGAAGTGACCTGGGGGGCCGAAAGATGGGACTGCACTTGGGGGACCGAAAGAGAGGAGCAGACAACGACAGCGAGGCGAGGACTGACTTGAGGGGCGGAAAGAGAGCACTTGGGGGGCAGGAAAAGGGGAGGGAACTTGGAACGAAAGAAATGAAACTACTTGGGAGGTGGAAAGGGAAGAGAGCACTTGGGGGGCAGAACGAGAGGAGGGGACTGAGTGACTTGGGGGGCGGAAAGCAGAGAACGAAGGAGGGGACTTCGGGGGCAGAAGTAAAGGAAGAAAGAGGGGACTTGGGGGGCTGAAAGCCCAGAAAGAAGAAGGGGACTGGGGGGCAAAAAGGAAAGAAAGAGGGGACTTGGGGGGTGGAAAGGGAAGGGAGGACTTGCGGGGCACACAGAGAGGAGAGCACTTGTGAGGCGGAAAGATTAGAGACAACTTGGGGGGCAGAAATGGAGGTGTTAGGGGAGTGGAAATAGAGGAGTTGGGGGGCAGAAAGAAAGGAGAGCATTTGGGGGGCACAAAGGGAAGAGTTTGGGGGCAGAAAGAGAAGTGAGGAATTGGGGGCAGAAAGAGCAGAAAGCGCTTAGGGGGCACAAAAAGAGGAGAGCGCTTGGGGACAGAAAGAGAATGGAGGAGTTGGGGGGCAGAAAGGGAGGAGAGGAGTTGGGGGGTTGAAAGAGAAGAGCGAGTTGGGGTTCAGAAAGGGAGGAGAGCTCTTGGGGGGCAGAAAGAAATGACTTGGGGGGAAGAAATAAAGCAGAGGACTTGGGGGGCAGCAAGGGAGGACGTGGGGGGCAAAAAGCGAGGCGAGGAGGGGACTGGGGACGGAAAGAGAAGAGAGCGCTTGGGGGGCGGAAAGGGAGCAGTGACTCACTTGGGGGGCAGAAAGGGTACGACCTGAGTTGGGGGGCGGAAAGGGACAACTGACCTGGGGGGTGGAAAGGGAGGAGTGATCGACTTGGGGGGTGGAAAGGAAGGACTGAGTTGGGGGGCGGAAAGAGAGGATTAAATTTGGGGGCAGAAAGGGAGGATGGACTGACGTGGGGGGCGGAAAGCGGAGAAAGTAAGAGGGGACTTGGGGGGCAGAAGGAGATGAGGAGACTGGGAGGGCAGAAAGAGAGGAGGGGAATTGGGGGACAGGAAGAGAGGAAACTGGTTGTGGGGCAGAAATAGAGGTGAGGACTTGGGGGGCAGAAACCAAGGTGTGGACTAGGGGGGGAACAAAGACAGGAGAGCACTTGGGGGGCGGGAAGTGAGGAGAGACCGAGTTGACGGGTGGAAAGGGAGGAGTGACTGAGTTGGGGGGCGGAAAGCAGAGAAAGAAAGAGGGGACTTGGGGGGCAGAAATCAGAGAAAGAAAGTGGGGACTGGGGGGGCACAAAGGCAGGACTGGCTCACTTGGGGGGTGGACTGGGAAGGGAGCACTTGGGGGGCAGAATGAGACGACTTGGCGGGTGGAAAGGAGAGGTGGGGACGGGGGGAGAATGAGAGGAGGTAGCTGGGGGGCAGAAAGAAAGGAGAGCACTTGGGGGGCAGAAAGAAACGAGAGGGATTGGGGGGCAGAAGGAGGGGAGAGGACTTGGGGGCAGAAACAAAGAGGGAAGTTGGGGGTCAGAAGGACTGAACAGGACTTGAGGGGCAGAATGGAAGAGGGGGCTTGGGGTGCAGAAAGCAAAAAAGAAAGAGGGGAATTGGAGGGCAGAAAGCATAGAAACAAAGGGGGTTCTTGGGGGGCAGAATGGACAGAAAGAAAGAGGGGACTTGGGGGGCTGAAGGCCAAGCCAGAAAGAGGGGACTTGGGGGGCATGGAGAACAGTACTTTGGGGGCAGAAACCGAGGTGTGGGACTGGGGGGCAGAAAGAGAGGAGGGGACTTGGGGGGAAGATTGAGAGAAGGGGATTTTTGGGGCAGAACGAGAGGAGAGCAGTTGGGGGGCACAGAGAAGAGAGCACTTGGGAGCACTTGGGGGGCAGAAAGAGAGGAGGGGACTTGTGGGGCACAACGAGTGGAGATCACTTGGGGGGCAGGAAGAGAAGAGGAGGCCTGGGGGTCAGAAAGCAGACAGAAGGGGACTTGTGGGGCACAAAGCAGAGAGGAGAGCGCTTGGGGGGCAGAACGAGAGGAGGGGACGTGACGGGCAAAAAAAGAGGCCTGGACTTGGGGGGCCGAAAGATGGGACTGCGCTTGGGGGACCGAAAGAGAGGAGCAGTCTGTGGGGTAGCCAAAAGAGAGGAGTGGACATCAAGGGCAGAAAAAGAGGAGCGCACTTGGGGGGCGGAAAGAAACAACTCGGGGGGCAGAAAGAAACAACTCGGGGGGCAGAAAGAAACAACTCGGGGGGCAGAAAGAAAGCAGAGGACTTGGGTGGCAGAAAGGGAGGACGCGGGGTGTGAAAAGCGAGGCGAGGACTTGGGGGGCACAAAGCCAAGGGAAGAGAGGAGTTGGGGGGCGGAAAGAGAGGAGAGGAGTTGGGGGGCGAGAAGGGAGGGGGGACTTGGGGGGCAGGAAGGGGAGGCCTGGGCTGAGTTGGGGGGCAAAAAAGGAGAGGCCTGGACTTACCTGGGGGGCAGGAAGGAGAGGCCTGGACTTACTTGGGGGAGCCAACGAGAGGTCTTCTCTTGTACGCTTCAGTCTCCTCCTTCTTCCTTCCTCCCTCTCAATCAGAGCCATTCTTCCTTGGCGCAGAGAGCAAGAAAGAGGAGCAAGCTGTGTGGAAACGAATGCCACAACGCCCGTTGATTCCCAGTAGCTGGCATGGAAAAGCTGTGGCAGGGCCGCAGCTGGAAATGCTGTCAGGACATCTGGACAATCCGAGGCAGAAGCAACCCGCTTGGATCCCCACCGCACCGCACATCTGTGCGGTTCCAGCCGTACGGTGAGAGGGACACAGGGGTCATGCAGATGTCTGGGCCGAAAGATGCTGCTGATGGAAAGATCATCTACGATCAAGGGCAAATGCTCAGCCATGTCGAAGGCTGGCAGCAAACTCCAGCCAGGAGCCATCTCCAGAGAAAGAGATCCTGCCTCAGTGGCAGTCAGCCCTTCCATGGGCTTGAGGAGAGCTGCAGCCGGGCTCCACCCCTTCCGGTAGCACAGCTGAATTGCCTTCACCTGTGCTCCCGCAGCTGACTCAGCGCTTGCCTCAGCTGCTCCATCCCAGCTTCAGGCTGCCAGCCACAGTTGCCCATCCAGCATCTCCAAGGTGGCTTCTTCACCAAGCTGCTGTGTCAATGTTCAGGCGTTCCAATGGTTCTGCTCAGCCCTGTGCTGGGGGGGGAGGGAGTGGGGGGGCGGAAAAAGAGGGAGGGCTTTGGGGGCACAAAGAGAGGAGACCACTCGGGGAGCGGCAAGAGACAAGCAGACTTGGGGGGCAGAAAGCAGAGCAAGAAAGAGGGGATTTAGGGGGCAGAAAGCAAAGAGGGGACCTGGGGGGCAGAAAGCCCAGAAAGAAAGGGGGGACCTGGGGGGCAGAAAGGGAAGGGAGCACTTGGGGGGCTGAAAGCCAAGAAAGAAAGAGGGGACTCGGGGGACAGAACGCCAAGAAACCAAAGAGGGGTCTTGGGGGGCGGAAAGCAGAGAAAGAAAGAGGGGACTTGGGGGGCTGAAAGGAAGGAAAGAAAGAAAGAGGGGACTTGGGGGGCAGAAAGCTGAGAGGTTACTCGGGGGACACAAAGAGTAGAGAGCACTTTGTGGGCAGAAAGAGAATAGCGGATTTGGGGGGCAGAAGGAGAAGAAACGACTTGGGGGGCAGAGAGAGAAGAGTTGGGGGGCAGAAAGAGAGGAGAGCACTTGGGGCGCACAAAGCGAAGAGAGCACTTGGGGGGCAGAAAGGAGAGGACTTGGGGGGCAGAAAGAGAGGTGGGGACGGGGGGAGAAGGAGAGGAGGGGACTGGGGGGGCAGAAAGAAAGGGGAGCACTTGGGGGGCAGGAGGAGAGGTGAGGACTTGGGGGGCAAAAGGAGAGGAGGGGACTTGGGGGGCAGAAGGAGAAGAGGGGAGTTGGGGAGCAGAAAGCAGGGAAAGAAATAAGGGACTTGGGGGGCTGAAAGCCCAGAAGGAAAGAGGGGACTTGGGGGGCAGAAACAGAGGAGAGCACTTGGGGGGCGGAGAGAGGGTACCGACTAACTTGGGGGCAGAAAGGGAGGACTGACTGACTTGGGGGGCAGAAAGAAAGGAGGGGGCTTGGGGGGTGGAAAGCCAAGAAAGAAAGAGGGGACTTGGGGGGCAGAAAGGAAGGCAGAAAGAGGGGACTTGGGGGGCAGAAACGGAGGAGGGCACTTGGGGGCCGAAAGAGAGGAGGGCGCTTGGGGGGCAGAACGAGAGAAGGGGATTTTGGGGGCAGAACGAGAGGAGAGGAGTTGGGGGGCACAGAAAAGAGAGCACTTGGGAGCACTTGGGGGGCAGGAAGAGAGGAGGGGGCTTGGGAGGTAGAAAGGGAGGAGATGAATTGGGGGGCAGAAAGAGAAGAGAAGGCATGGGGGTCAGAAAGCAGAGCGAAGGGGACTTGGGAGGCAGAAAGCAGCGAGGAGAGCGCTTGGGGGGCAGAACGGGAGGAGAGCACTTGGGGGGCAAAAAAAGACGCCTGGACTTGGGGGGCCGAAAGATGGGACTGCGCTTGGGGGACCGAAAGAGAGGAGCAGTCTGTGGGGTAGCCAAAAGAGAGGAGTGGACAACGACAGCGAGGCGGGGGCGGAAAGGGAGGAACGGAAATGGGGGGCAGAAAGAGAGCACTTGGGGGGAGAAGCAGAGGGCTTGGGGGGCAGAAAGAGGGGAGGGAACTGGGGACGGAAGAGACGAAACGACTTGGGGGGTGGAAATGGGAGAGAGCACTTGGGGGGCAGAAGGAGAGGAGGGGACTGAGTGACTTGGGGGGCGGAAAGCCAAAAATGAATGAGGGGACTTGGGGGGCAGAAAGGAAGAAGGAAAGAGGGGACTTGGGGGGCAGGAAGAGAGAACAGTACTTGGGGGGCAGCAACCGAGGTGTGGACTTGGGGGGCAGAAACGGAGGAGGGCACTTGGGGGGCAAAACGAGAGAAGGGGATTTTTGGGGCAGAACGAGAGGAGTTGGGGGGCACAGAGAAGAGAGCACTTGGGAGCACTTGGGGGGCAGGAAGAGAGGAGGGGACTTGGGGGGCGGAAAGTGAGTAAAGACCGAGTTGACGGGTGGAAAGGGAGCAGTGACTGAGTTGGGGGGCGGAAAGCGAGAAAGAAAGAGGGGACTTGGGGGGCGGAAAGGGAGTAATGACGACTCACTTGGAGGGCAGAAAGGGAGCACTGAATGACTTGGGGGGCGGAAGGAGACCACAGGCTCACTTGGGGGGCGGAACGCGAGGACTGACTCACTTGGGGGGCGACCTGGAAGGAGTGACTGAGTTGGGGGGCAGAAAGAAAGGAGGGGACACGGGCGGCGGAAAGAGAAGGGAGGAGTTGGGGGGCAGAAAGAGCTGAGAGCGTTTGGGGGCACAAAGAGAGGAGAGCACTTGGGGGGCAGAAAGGAACGAGGGGATATGGGGGGCAGACAGCAGACAAAGAAAGACGGGACTTGGGGGGCAGGAAGAGCGGAGGAGACTTGGGGAGCAGAAGGAGAAGCGACGAATTGGGGGGCAAAAAGTCAAGAAAGAAAGAGGGGACTTGGGGGGCGGAAATCTTAGAAGGAAAGAGGGGACTTGGGGGGCGGAAAGAAAGAGAAGAGAGCACTTGGGGGGCAGACAGAGAAGAGGGGACCTGGAGGGGGGCAGATGGAGAGATGAGCACTTGGGGGGCAGAAAGCAATGAGGGGATATGGGGGGCAGAAAGCACACAAAGAAAGAGGGCACTTGGGGGGCGGAAAGGGAGGAGCAGACTTGTGGGGCAGAAAGAATAGAGTGCACCTGATGGGCAGGAAAAGAAGGGAGCAGTTGTGGGGAGGAAACAGAGGAGGGCACTTGGGGGGCGGAAAGAGTTGAGCTGGGGGTGAGAAAGGGAAGGGAGCTCTTGGAGGGCAGAAAGGGAAGAGGGGACTTGGGGGGCAGAAGGAGAGGAGGGGACTTGGGGGGCAGACAGAGAGGAAAGGGATTGGGGGGCAGAAGGACGGGAGAGGACTTGGGGGGCAGAAAGGGAGGAGATGAATTGGGGGGCAGGAAGAGAGGAAACAACTTGTGGGGCAGAAGGAGGGGAGAGGACTTGGGCAGAAAGAGAGGAGTTGGGGGGCAGAAAAAAAGACGGGATTTGGGGGGCAGAAAGAGAGGAGGGCAATTGGGGGACGGGAAGAGAGGAAACGGGTTGTGGGGCAGAAATAGGGGTGAGGACTTGGGGGGCAGAAGGAGAGGGGAGTTGGGGGGTGGAAAGAAAGAAAGAGGGGACGTGGGGGGCGGAAACAGAGGAGAGCACTTGGGGGGCAGAGAGAGGGTACCGACTAACTTGGGGGCGGAAAGGGAGGACTGACTGACTTGGGGGGCAGAAAGGAAGGAGGGGGCTTGGGGGGTGGAAAGCCAAGAAAGAAAGAGGGGACTTGGGGGGCAGAAAGGAAGGAAAGAAAGAAAGAGGGGACTTGGGGGGCAGAAAGAGAGGCGAAGACTGAGATGGGGGGTGGAAAGGGAAGAACGGAGATGGGGGGCACAAAGGGAGCACTTGGGGGGAGAAGCAGAGGGCTTGGGGGGCAGAAAGAGGGGAGGGAACTTGGGACGGAAGAGATGAAACGACTTGGGGGGCAGAAACGGGAGAGAGCACTTGGGGGGCAGAATGAGAGGAGGGGACTGAGTGACTTGGGGGGCAGAAAGGAAAGAAGGAGGGGACTTGGGGGGCACACAGAGAGGAGAGCACTTGTGAGGCGGAAAGATTAGAGACAACTTGGGGGGCAGAAATGGAGGTGTTAGGGGAGTGGAAATAGAGGAGTTGGGGGGCAGAAAGAAAGGAGAGCATTTGGGGGGCACAAAGGGAAGAGTTTGGGGGCAGAAAGAGAAGTGAGGAATTGGGGGCAGAAAGAGCAGAAAGCGCTTAGGGGGCACAAAAAGAGGAGAGCGCTTGGGGACAGAAAGAGAATGGAGGAGTTGGGGGGCAGAAAGGGAGGAGAGGAGTTGGGGGGGTTGAAAGAGAAGAGCGAGTTGGGGTTCAGAAAGGGAGGAGAGCTCTTGGGGGGCAGAAAGAAATGACTTGGGGGGAAGAAATAAAGCAGAGGACTTGGGGGGCAGCAAGGGAGGACGTGGGGGGCAAAAAGCGAGGCGAGGAGGGGACTGGGGATGGAAAGAGAAGAGAGCGCTTGGGGGGCGGAAAGGGAGCAGTGACTCACTTGGGGGGCAGAAAGGGTACGACTGAGTTGGGGGGTGGAAAGAGAGGATTAAATCTGGGGGCAGAAAGGGAGGATGGACTGACGTGGGGGGCGGACAGCGGAGAAAGTAAGAGGGGACTTGGGGGGCAGAAAGAGAAGGGAGCACCTGGGGGGCAGAAAGGGAGGTGGGGACTTGGAGGGTGGAAAGCCAAGGAAGAAAGAGGGGACTTGGGGGGCGGAAACCAAAGGAACAGGGAACATGGCTAAGCAAGAAAAAAGGAACCTGGAGGGCGAAAAGCAGAGAAAGGAAGAGGGGACTTGGGGGGCTGAGAGCCCAGAAACAGGGGACTTGGGGGGCGGAAAGCCAAGGGAGGAGATGACTTGGGGGGCAGAAAGAGAAGGGTGGAGTTGGGGGGCGGAAAGAGAGGACTTGGGGGGCGGAAAGAGCGGAGAGCGTTTGGGGGCACAAAGAGAGAAGAGGAGTTGGGGGGCGGAAATGAAGTTTTGGGGGGGCAAAAAGGGTTCCGAACAGAATCCCCAAAAGGGCCCCAAAAGGAAAGGAACAGGAAAAGAACGGAAGCGAGAAAGAGCAGTGAGGAACTGCCACGGAAATGGATTGGGCACAGGGAAACCAGCGGGGAGAGGAAAAGGAGAGCTGGAGACAGGCGGGACAAAGGCGGGACTTGAGAATTGAAGTGAGAAAAGCAATCAGGAAAGCCATCAGAATGAGCAAAGAAAGGGCAATTCGGGGCAGGAATTGGAAGCACAACTGAGAGAGCCCTGAGAGAGCCCTGGCAGAGCCCTGGCAGAGCCTGTCTGGCTGCAGTGCACAGCAGGGAGAGGAGGTTTGGGGGCGCAAAGGGAGCAGCGCCTGAGCTGGGGGGTGGAAAGCGATGGGGGGCAAAAAGGGTTCTGCAAAGAAGCAGAGCTGGAAAAGGAAGCGAGAAAGGAAGCGGAAACGGGGTTGGAAAGGAATTGGAATTAGAAGAAGGAAACGAAGGAGAAACGGGGAAGAAAAGGAACAGACATGGGAGAAAACAACGGAAGTCATTGGGAAATGAATGGGAAACGGGGAAAGAAGTGGAGGAAGTAGGAGGGGAGGAGGGGCCTTAAATAGGAAAAGGAAATGCATAAGAATGAGAAGTGGGAAGGGACCGAGGGAAAGGAAATAACCCTAATTGAGAACGGAAACTAAGAAGGAGCATTGGAAAAAGGACTGGAATCAGGAAAAGAGTCAGAGGGGCCCAGAGAGAAATGGGGAATGAAACCGAATGGGAAGAGCCAGGAGAAGAACTGGAACGAGGGACAAAAAGGGGCAGAAAAAGAGCGAGAAGAAGAAGAAGAAAAGAAGGAGAAAAGGGTGAAGAAACGGAAATGGAAAGGGAGACAGGAAAAGAACAGGGGAAGAACGGGAGATGGAAAAGGAATGGGAACATGGACTGGAAAAGAGTTTGGGCAAGAATGAGGAGAAGGAAGAAGGAGAAGGAAAACCGGGAAGGAAAAGGGAAGGAAGAAGGGAAAGGAAAAAGAAGAGGAAGGAAAAGGTTTGACCCGGCCAAAGAGCCGCACAACGAAAGCGAACAGGAAAAGGACGGGAGCCAGAGCTGGACCAGGGACGTCATAAGGAAATGGACCGGACCAAGAACTGGACCAAGAAGCCAGCAATGGAAAGAGCTGGAGAAAGAGCTTAGAAAGGAAAAGGAGCGGACAAAAACCGGACCCAAAGATAAAAAGGCAAAGAACCGGACCAAGAACTGGACCAAGAACCTCCTAAGGAAAAGAACCGGCTGAAGAAGTGGGCCGAGAACTTGGAAAGGACGAGAAGGAGAGGCAGCGAATTATTAGAGAATGAGGGACAGCCAAAGAGCTGAGGAGGAGAGGCAGAGAATTGCAATAAACAGAGGCAGCCAACGAGGAGGAGGGGAGGAGAGGCAGCCAACGAGGAGGAGGGGAGGAGAGGAGGAGAGGCAGCCAACGAGGAGGAGGGGAGGAGAGGAGGAGAGGCAGCCAACGAGGAGGAAAGGAGGAGAGGAGGAGAGGCAGCCAACGAGGAGGAGGGGAGGAGAGGCAGCCAACGAGGAGGAGGGGAGGAGAGGCAGCCAATGAGGAGGAGAGGAGGAGAGGCAGCCAACGAGGAGGAGAGGAGGAGAGGCAGCCAACGAGGAGGAGAGGAGGAGAGGCAGCCAATGAGGAGGAGGGGAGGAGAGGCAGCCAATGAGGAGGAGGGGAGGAGAGGCAGCCAATGAGGAGGAGGGGAGGAGAGGCAGCCAATAAGGACGAGAGGAGGAGAGGCAGCCAATGAGGACGAGAGGAGGAGAATTCTTAGTATTAGTGGTTGAGAATGAGAGAGAATTCTTAAAGATGGCTTTGTTAGAGAAGCGGAGATGGAGAGGGAGAGAATGAGATTCATGAGAGACGGAGCATTATTAGCGATAGAGCGTTATTAGAGCGTTAAGGACGGAGAGCTCTTAGAGAACGGGAGAGTAGACTGAAAACTCTTAGAGATGGAGAACTGCTACAGGTGGAGATGGAGAAATCCCGGAGTTAGGGAATGATGAGAGAGAGAGGGAATTGAAGGCGGAATTTAAGGGAGAGAGGGAGAGAATGAAGGACAGAGATGGAGGCCAAGATGTTTTGGAGCCTACCTCAGCTTTGCCCATCTCCTTGGGCCGAGTGCAGCAGGCTGCGTTGGGGGCAGCGCAGCTCCTTGGCTGCCTTGCCTCGCTCTTCCCACCCAGGTCCTCCATCCAGCCCTCCCGCTGCCAAGCGGTGGCCAGAACCTTCTGCACAACACAGAGCGAGCAAGAAATCATCGTCAAGCGAAGCCACGACACCAACTCGGCCCTCCCCGAGCGGGAGCGCTCAGCCAACCGACCCCACAGAGCCGCCCCCGGGCGCAGACCCTTCCTCTGCGGCTGCCGGCCCTTCCAGGAGCTCAGCAAGGGGGTCTGGCTCCAGCCGGGAAACGAACAGGATAAAGAAGTGGACAGAGAACAAGAAAAAGTACTTAAAGCGAGAGGGGAATGAGTGGCAGCAAACGACGAGAGAAGGAGAGGCAGAGAAATATAACAAATAGAGGCAGAGAAGTATGAGATAATTAAAAGCAGCAAATTATTGCAGCTGGAGGCAGAGAATTATTTGAGAATGAGAGGAAGCCAAGCATTAGAGATTAAGAATCAGCGAATTATTGCAGGTAGAGGCTGCGAATTATTAGAGAATGAGGGGCAGCGAATGATGAGAGAATGAGGGGCAGAGAATTATTCGAGTATTAAGGGCAGAGAATTATTGCCATTAGACGCAGGGAATTATTGGAAATTAAAGGCAGGCGGCCAAGGATGAGCCAATGGGAGGTGTGAAATGAGAGGGGCAAACAATTGGCCAATGAGAGGAGGCGAGCGATTAGCCAATGAGAGGCAGATAAATATCAGCCAATGGGAGGCGGCGAACTGTCAGCCAATGGGAGGCGGCGAACTGTCAGCCAATGGGAGGCGGCGAACTGTCAGCCAATGGGAGGCGGCGAACTGTCAGCCAATGGGAGGCGGCGAACTGTCAGCCAATGGGAGGCGGCGAACTGTCAGCCAATGGGAGGCGGCGAACTGTCAGCCAATGGGAGGCGGCGAACTGTCAGCCAATGGGAGGCGGCGAACTGTCAGCCAATGGGAGGCGGCGAACTGTCAGCCAATGGGAGGCGGCGAACTGTCAGCCAATGGGAGGCGGCGAACTGTCAGCCAATGGGAGGCGGCGAACTGTCAGCCAATGGGAGGCGGCGAACTGTCAGCCAATGGGAGGCGGCGAACTGTCAGCCAATGGGAGGCGGCGAACTGTCAGCCAATGGGAGGCGGCGAACTACGAGCCAATGGGAGGCAGAGAACTGACAGCCAATGGGTGGTAGTGAACTGTCAGCCAATGGGAGGCGGTGAACGACGAGCCAATGGGAGGCGGTGAACGAGAGGCAGGAAGCGATTAGCTAATGGGAGGAGGTAAACAATTAAGCAGTGAGAAGCGGTGAACTATTAGCCAATGGGAGTCGGAGAGCGACGAGCCAAAAAGTGGACCAAAATTGGACCCAAAGTGGACATGGAGCGAGAAGCAGACCAAGAAGCCAACACTGAAATGAACTGGACCAAGAATGGAACAAAACCTGGACCAAAATCAACTGGACAAAGAACCAAAACATGACAAGTAGGGGACAAAGAACTGGACAAAGAGCTTCTAAAGGAAAAGAGCTGCACCAGGACCTGGACCAAGAGCCCCCGAAGGAACAGCACCGAACAGCGTGAAGAGACACGGAAAAGGAAAGGGGGAAAAGGAAAGGAAAAGGAAAGGAGGGGGACAAGAGGGGGGCAAAAAGGGGGACGCGAGGGGGACACAGAACTTAACAAAGGAAAAGAAGTGGAGAAAGAATGGAACCGAAACCTGGACAGCAAAATGGACAAAGATCTTCTAAAGGAAAAGAGCTGGACTGAGACCCCCTGAAGGAACAGCATCCAACAGCGTGAAGAGGCAGGGAAAAGGAAACAGGAAAAGGAAAGGGAAAGGAATTGGACAAAGAGAGGCGAAAAAGGAAATAAAAAAAGAAAAGGATTGGACCAAAATTGAACCAAACTTGGGGACTCGGGGGCAGAAAGGACGAGGGGAGTTGTGGGGCAGAGCGGGAGGAGGGAAGTTAGGGACCAGAAAGTCTGAAGAGGACTTGGGGAACAGAAGGAGAGGAGGGGACTTGGGGGGCAGAAAGGAAGAGCGGACTTGGGGGGCAGAAAGAGATGAAGGAAACTGGGGGGCAGAAGGAGTGGAGAACACTTCGGGGGCGGAAAGCCCACCGAGAAAGAGGGGACTTGGGGGGCAGAAACGCAGGAATGGCTCTCTTGGGGGGTGGACTGGGAAGGGAGCACTTGGGGGGCAGAATGAGATGACTTGGGGGGCGGAAATCAAGAAAGAAAGAGGAGACTTGGGCTGAAAGGGAAAGGAGGACTTGGGGGGCACACAGAGAGGAGAGCACTTGTGAGGTGGAAAGATTAGAGACAACTTGGGGGGCAGAAATGGAGGTGTTAGGGAAGTGGAAATAGAGGAGAGGACTTGGGGGGCAGAAAGAGATGGGAGGAGTTGGGGGGCAGAAAGGGAGGAAAGGAGTTGGGGGGCAGAAAGAATAGAGTGCACCTGATGGGCAGGAAATGGAGGGAGCAGTTGGGGGGAAAAAACAGAGGAGGGCACTTGGGGGGCGGAAAGCGAAGAGAGGGGACTTGGGGGGCTGAAAACAGAGAAAGAAAGAGGGAACATGGGGGGCAAAAGGAGAGGAGGAGACCGGGAGGGCAGAAAGAGAGGAAGGGAATTGGGGGGCGGGAAGAGAGGAAACAGGTTGTGGGACAGAAATAGAGGTGAGGACTTGGGGGGCAGAAAGAGTGGAGGGGACTTGGGGGGCAGAAAGCCCAGAAAGAAAGAGGGGACTTGGGGGGCAGAAAGCCCAGAAAGAAAGAGGGGACTTGGGGGGCAGAAAGCCCAGAAAGAAAGAGGGGACTTGGGGGGCAGAAAGCCCAGAAAGAAAGAGGGGACTTGGGGGGCAGAAAGCCCAGAAAGAAAGAGGGGACTTGGGGGGCAGAAAGCCCAGAAAGAAAGAGGGGACTTGGGGGGCAGAAAGCCCAGAAAGAAAGAGGGGACTTGGGGGGCAGAAAGCCCAGAAAGAAAGAGGGGACTTGGGGGGCAGAAAGCCCAGAAAGAAAGAGGGGACTTGGGGGGCAGAAAGCCCAGAAAGAAAGAGGGGACTTGGGGGGCAGAAAGCCCAGAAAGAAAGAGGGGACTTGGGGGGCAGAAAGCCCAGAAAGAAAGAGGGGACTTGGGGGGCAGAAAGCCCAGAAAGAAAGAGGGGACTTGGGGGGCAGAAAGCCCAGAAAGAAAGAGGGGACTTGGGGGGCAGAAAGCCCAGAAAGAAAGAGGGGACTTGGGGGGCAGAAAGCCCAGAAAGAGGGGACTTGGGGGGCAGAAGGAGAGGAGAGCCCTTGGGGGGCTGAAAGGGAGGAGAGGACTTGGGGGGCTGAAAGGGAGGAGAGGACTTGGGGGGCTGAAAGGGAGGAGAGGACTTGGGGGGCTGAAAGGGAGGAGAGGACTTGGGGGGCTGAAAGGGAGGAGAGGACTTGGGGGGCTGAAAGGGAGGAGAGGACTTGGGGGGCTGAAAGGGAGGAGAGGACTTGGGGGGCTGAAAGGGAGGTGAGGACCTGGGAGGCAAAAGGACCGGAGGGGACTTGGGAGGTAAAAGGAGGGGAGAGGACTTGGGGGGCCGAAACAGAAGAGGGGACTTGGGGGACCTGAAGAGAGGAAACAGGTTGTGGGGCAGAAGGAGGGGAGAGGACTTGGGGGGCAGAAAGAGTGGAGGGGACCTGGGGGGCAGAAAGGAAGAAGAAACTTGTTGGGCAGAAATCCCAGAAAGGAAGAGGGGACTTGGGGGCAGAAAGCAGAGAAACGAGGAGGGGACTTGGGGGGCAGAAGGCCAGGAAAGAAAGAGGGGACTTGGGGGACAGAAACAGAGGAGAGCACTTGGGGGGCAGAGAGAGGGTACCAACTAAATTGGGGGCAGAAAGGGAGGACTGACTGACTTGGGGGGCAGAAAGTGAAGGGAGGAGTTGGGGGTCAGAAAGGGAGGAACAGACTTGGTGAGCAGAAAGGAAAGAAAGAGTAGACTTGGGGGGCAGAAAGGGAGGAACAGACTTGGGGGGTGGAAAGCCCATAAAGAGGGGACTTGGGGGGCAGAAAGCCAAGGAAAAAAGAGGGGACTTGGGGGGCAAGAAGAGAAGCGAGCAAATGGGTGGCACAAGGAGAATACTTGGGGGGCAGCAAGAGAGGGGAGCACGTGAGGGGCATACAGAGAAGAGAGCACATGTGGGGCAGAGAGGAAATCAACCAAAGAGGGGACTTGGGGGCAGAAAGCAAAAAGGGAACATGGGGGTGGAAGAGACGGGAGCACTTGGGGGTAGAAAGAGATGACTTGTGGGGCAGAAAGACCAGAAAGAAAGAGGAGACTTGGGGGGCAGAAAGAGAGGAGGGGACTTGGGGGGCAGAAACCAAGGTGTGGACTAGGGGGGGAACAAAGACAGGAGAGCACTTGGGGGGCGGGAAGTGAGGAGAGACCGAGTTGACGGGTGGAAAGGGAGGAGTGACTGAGTTGGGGGGCGGAAAGCAGAGAAAGAAAGAGGGGACTTGGGGGGGCAGAAATCAGAGAAAGAAAGTGGGGACTGGGGGGGCACAAAGGCAGGACTGGCTCACTTGGGGGGTGGACTGGGAAGGGAGCACTTGGGGGGCAGAATGAGACGACTTGGCGGGTGGAAAGGAGAGGTGGGGACGGGGGGAGAATGAGAGGAGGTAGCTGGGGGGCAGAAAGAAAGGAGAGCACTTGGGGGGCAGAAAGAAACGAGAGGGATTGGGGGGCAGAAGGAGGGGAGAGGACTTGGGGGCAGAAACAAAGAGGGAAGTTGGGGGTCAGAAGGACTGAACAGGACTTGAGGGGCAGAATGGAAGAGGGGGCTTGGGGTGCAGAAAGCAAAAAAGAAAGAGGGGAATTGGAGGGCAGAAAGCATAGAAACAAAGGGGGTTCTTGGGGGGCAGAATGGACAGAAAGAAAGAGGGGACTTGGGGGGCTGAAGGCCAAGCCAGAAAGAGGGGACTTGGGGGGCATGGAGAACAGTACTTTGGGGGCAGAAACCGAGGTGTGGGACTGGGGGGCAGAAAGAGAGGAGGGGACTTGGGGGGAAGATTGAGAGAAGGGGATTTTTGGGGCAGAACGAGAGGAGAGCAGTTGGGAGGCACAGAGAAGAGAGCACTTGGGAGCACTTGGGGGGCAGAAAGAGAGGAGGGGACTTGTGGGGCACAACGAGTGGAGATCACTTGGGGGGCAGGAAGAGAAGAGGAGGCCTGGGGGTCAGAAAGCAGACAGAAGGGGACTTGTGGGGCACAAAGCAGAGAGGAGAGCGCTTGGGGGGCAGAACGAGAGGAGGGGACGTGACGGGCAAAAAAAGAGGCCTGGACTTGGGGGGCCGAAAGATGGGACTGCGCTTGGGGGACCGAAAGAGAGGAGCAGTCTGTGGGGTAGCCAAAAGAGAGGAGTGGACATCAAGGGCAGAAAAAGAGGAGCGCACTTGGGGGGCGGAAAGAAACAACTCGGGGGGCAGAAAGAAACAACTCGGGGGGCAGAAAGAAACAACTCGGGGGGCAGAAAGAAACAACTCGGGGGGCAGAAAGAAACAACTCGGGGGGCAGAAAGAAAGCAGAGGACTTGGGTGGCAGAAAGGGAGGACGCGGGGTGTGAAAAGCGAGGCGAGGACTTGGGGGGCACAAAGCCAAGGGAAGAGAGGAGTTGGGGGGCGGAAAGAGAGGAGAGGAGTTGGGGGGCGAGAAGGGAGGGGGGACTTGGGGGGCAGGAAGGGGAGGCCTGGGCTGAGTTGGGGGGCAAAAAAGGAGAGGCCTGGACTTACCTGGGGGGCAGGAAGGAGAGGCCTGGACTTACTTGGGGGAGCCAACGAGAGGTCTTCTCTTGTACGCTTCAGTCTCCTCCTTCTTCCTTCCTCCCTCTCAATCAGAGCCATTCTTCCTTGGCGCAGAGAGCAAGAAAGAGGAGCAAGCTGTGTGGAAACGAATGCCACAACGCCCGTTGATTCCCAGTAGCTGGCATGGAAAAGCTGTGGCAGGGCCGCAGCTGGAAATGCTGTCAGGACATCTGGACAATCCGAGGCAGAAGCAACCCGCTTGGATCCCCACCGCACCGCACATCTGTGCGGTTCCAGCCGTACGGTGAGAGGGACACAGGGGTCATGCAGATGTCTGGGCCGAAAGATGCTGCTGATGGAAAGATCATCTACGATCAAGGGCAAATGCTCAGCCATGTCGAAGGCTGGCAGCAAACTCCAGCCAGGAGCCATCTCCAGAGAAAGAGATCCTGCCTCAGTGGCAGTCAGCCCTTCCATGGGCTTGAGGAGAGCTGCAGCCGGGCTCCACCCCTTCCGGTAGCACAGCTGAATTGCCTTCACCTGTGCTCCCGCAGCTGACTCAGCGCTTGCCTCAGCTGCTCCATCCCAGCTTCAGGCTGCCAGCCACAGTTGCCCATCCAGCATCTCCAAGGTGGCTTCTTCACCAAGCTGCTGTGTCAATGTTCAAGCGTTCCAATGGTTCTGCTCAGCCCTGTGCTGGGGGGGCGGAAAAAGAGGGAGGACTTTGGGGGCACAAAGAGAGGAGACCACTCGGGGAGCGGCAAGAGACAAGCAGACTTGGGGGGCAGAAAGCAGAGCAAGAAAGAGGGGATTTAGGGGGCAGAAAGCAAAGAGGGGACCTGGGGGGCAGAAAGCCCAGAAAGAAAGAGGGGACTGGGGGGGAAGAAAGCCCAGAAAGAAAGGGGGGACCTGGGGGGCAGAAAGGGAAGGGAGCACTTGGGGGGCTGAAAGCCAAGAAAGAAAGAGGGGACTCGGGGGACAGAACGCCAAGAAACCAAAGAGGGGTCTTGGGGGGCGGAAAGCAGAGAAAGAAAGAGGGGACTTGGGGGGCTGAAAGGAAGGAAAGAAAGAAAGAGGGGACTTGGGGGGCAGAAAGCTGAGAGGTTACTCGGGGGACACAAAGAGTAGAGAGCACTTTGTGGGCAGAAAGAGAATAGCGGATTTGGGGGGCAGAAGGAGAAGAAACGACTTGGGGGGCAGAGAGAGAAGAGTTGGGGGGCAGAAAGAGAGGAGAGCACTTGGGGCGCACAAAGCGAAGAGAGCACTTGGGGGGCAGAAAGGAGAGGACTTGGGGGGCAGAAAGAGAGGTGGGGACGGGGGGAGAAGGAGAGGAGGGGACTGGGGGGGCAGAAAGAAAGGGGAGCACTTGGGGGGCAGGAGGAGAGGTGAGGACTTGGGGGGCAAAAGGAGAGGAGGGGACTTGGGGGGCAGAAGGAGAAGAGGGGAGTTGGGGAGCAGAAAGCAGGGAAAGAAATAAGGGACTTGGGGGGCTGAAAGCCCAGAAGGAAAGAGGGGACTTGGGGGGCAGAAACAGAGGAGAGCACTTGGGGGGCGGAGAGAGGGTACCGACTAACTTGGGGGCAGAAAGGGAGGACTGACTGACTTGGGGGGCAGAAAGAAAGGAGGGGGCTTGGGGGGTGGAAAGCCAAGAAAGAAAGAGGGGACTTGGGGGGCAGAAAGGAAGGCAGAAAGAGGGGACTTGGGGGGCAGAAACGGAGGAGGGCACTTGGGGGCCGAAAGAGAGGAGGGCGCTTGGGGGGCAGAACGAGAGAAGGGGATTTTGGGGGCAGAACGAGAGGAGAGGAGTTGGGGGGCACAGAAAAGAGAGCACTTGGGAGCACTTGGGGGGCAGGAAGAGAGGAGGGGGCTTGGGAGGTAGAAAGGGAGGAGATGAATTGGGGGGCAGAAAGAGAAGAGAAGGCATGGGGGTCAGAAAGCAGAGCGAAGGGGACTTGGGAGGCAGAAAGCAGCGAGGAGAGCGCTTGGGGGGCAGAACGGGAGGAGAGCACTTGGGGGGCAAAAAAAGACGCCTGGACTTGGGGGGCCGAAAGATGGGACTGCGCTTGGGGGACCGAAAGAGAGGAGCAGTCTGTGGGGTAGCCAAAAGAGAGGAGTGGACAACGACAGCGAGGCGGGGGCGGAAAGGGAGGAACGGAAATGGGGGGCAGAAAGAGAGCACTTGGGGGGAGAAGCAGAGGGCTTGGGGGGCAGAAAGAGGGGAGGGAACTGGGGACGGAAGAGACGAAACGACTTGGGGGGTGGAAATGGGAGAGAGCACTTGGGGGGCAGAAGGAGAGGAGGGGACTGAGTGACTTGGGGGGCGGAAAGCCAAAAATGAATGAGGGGACTTGGGGGGCAGAAAGGAAGAAGGAAAGAGGGGACTTGGGGGGCAGGAAGAGAGAACAGTACTTGGGGGGCAGCAACCGAGGTGTGGACTTGGGGGGCAGAAACGGAGGAGGGCACTTGGGGGGCAAAACGAGAGAAGGGGATTTTTGGGGCAGAACGAGAGGAGTTGGGGGGCACAGAGAAGAGAGCACTTGGGAGCACTTGGGGGGCAGGAAGAGAGGAGGGGACTTGGGGGGCGGAAAGTGAGTAAAGACCGAGTTGACGGGTGGAAAGGGAGCAGTGACTGAGTTGGGGGGCGGAAAGCGAGAAAGAAAGAGGGGACTTGGGGGGCGGAAAGGGAGTAATGACGACTCACTTGGAGGGCAGAAAGGGAGCACTGAATGACTTGGGGGGCGGAAGGAGACCACAGGCTCACTTGGGGGGCGGAACGCGAGGACTGACTCACTTGGGGGGCGACCTGGAAGGAGTGACTGAGTTGGGGGGCAGAAAGAAAGGAGGGGACACGGGCGGCGGAAAGAGAAGGGAGGAGTTGGGGGGCAGAAAGAGCTGAGAGCGTTTGGGGGCACAAAGAGAGGAGAGCACTTGGGGGGCAGAAAGGAACGAGGGGATATGGGGGGCAGACAGCAGACAAAGAAAGACGGGACTTGGGGGGCAGGAAGAGCGGAGGAGACTTGGGGAGCAGAAGGAGAAGCGACGAATTGGGGGGCAAAAAGTCAAGAAAGAAAGAGGGGACTTGGGGGGCGGAAATCTTAGAAGGAAAGAGGGGACTTGGGGGGCGGAAAGAAAGAGAAGAGAGCACTTGGGGGGCAGACAGAGAAGAGGGGACCTGGAGGGGGGCAGATGGAGAGATGAGCACTTGGGGGGCAGAAAGCAATGAGGGGATATGGGGGGCAGAAAGCACACAAAGAAAGAGGGCACTTGGGGGGCGGAAAGGGAGGAGCAGACTTGTGGGGCAGAAAGAATAGAGTGCACCTGATGGGCAGGAAAAGAAGGGAGCAGTTGTGGGGAGGAAACAGAGGAGGGCACTTGGGGGGCGGAAAGAGTTGAGCTGGGGGTGAGAAAGGGAAGGGAGCTCTTGGAGGGCAGAAAGGGAAGAGGGGACTTGGGGGGCAGAAGGAGAGGAGGGGACTTGGGGGGCAGACAGAGAGGAAAGGGATTGGGGGGCAGAAGGACGGGAGAGGACTTGGGGGGCAGAAAGGGAGGAGATGAATTGGGGGGCAGGAAGAGAGGAAACAACTTGTGGGGCAGAAGGAGGGGAGAGGACTTGGGCAGAAAGAGAGGAGTTGGGGGGCAGAAAAAAAGACGGGATTTGGGGGGCAGAAAGAGAGGAGGGCAATTGGGGGACGGGAAGAGAGGAAACGGGTTGTGGGGCAGAAATAGGGGTGAGGACTTGGGGGGCAGAAGGAGAGGGGAGTTGGGGGGTGGAAAGAAAGAAAGAGGGGACGTGGGGGGCGGAAACAGAGGAGAGCACTTGGGGGGCAGAGAGAGGGTACCGACTAACTTGGGGGCGGAAAGGGAGGACTGACTGACTTGGGGGGCAGAAAGGAAGGAGGGGGCTTGGGGGGTGGAAAGCCAAGAAAGAAAGAGGGGACTTGGGGGGCAGAAAGAGAGGCGAAGACTGAGATGGGGGGTGGAAAGGGAAGAACGGAGATGGGGGGCACAAAGGGAGCACTTGGGGGGAGAAGCAGAGGGCTTGGGGGGCAGAAAGAGGGGAGGGAACTTGGGACGGAAGAGATGAAACGACTTGGGGGGCAGAAACGGGAGAGAGCACTTGGGGGGCAGAATGAGAGGAGGGGACTGAGTGACTTGGGGGGCAGAAAGGAAAGAAGGAGGGGACTTGGGGGGCACACAGAGAGGAGAGCACTTGTGAGGCGGAAAGATTAGAGACAACTTGGGGGGCAGAAATGGAGGTGTTAGGGGAGTGGAAATAGAGGAGTTGGGGGGCAGAAAGAAAGGAGAGCATTTGGGGGGCACAAAGGGAAGAGTTTGGGGGCAGAAAGAGAAGTGAGGAATTGGGGGCAGAAAGAGCAGAAAGCGCTTAGGGGGCACAAAAAGAGGAGAGCGCTTGGGGACAGAAAGAGAATGGAGGAGTTGGGGGGCAGAAAGGGAGGAGAGGAGTTGGGGGGGTTGAAAGAGAAGAGGGAGTTGGGGTTCAGAAAGGGAGGAGAGCTCTTGGGGGGCAGAAAGAAATGACTTGGGGGGAAGAAATAAAGCAGAGGACTTGGGGGGCAGCAAGGGAGGACGTGGGGGGCAAAAAGCGAGGCGAGGAGGGGACTGGGGATGGAAAGAGAAGAGAGCGCTTGGGGGGCGGAAAGGGAGCAGTGACTCACTTGGGGGGCAGAAAGGGTACGACTGAGTTGGGGGGTGGAAAGAGAGGATTAAATCTGGGGGCAGAAAGGGAGGATGGACTGACGTGGGGGGCGGACAGCGGAGAAAGTAAGAGGGGACTTGGGGGGCAGAAAGAGAAGGGAGCACCTGGGGGGCAGAAAGGGAGGTGGGGACTTGGAGGGTGGAAAGCCAAGGAAGAAAGAGGGGACTTGGGGGGCGGAAACCAAAGGAACAGGGAACATGGCTAAGCAAGAAAAAAGGAACCTGGAGGGCGAAAAGCAGAGAAAGGAAGAGGGGACTTGGGGGGCTGAGAGCCCAGAAACAGGGGACTTGGGGGGCGGAAAGCCAAGGGAGGAGATGACTTGGGGGGCAGAAAGAGAAGGGTGGAGTTGGGGGGCGGAAAGAGAGGACTTGGGGGGCGGAAAGAGCGGAGAGCGTTTGGGGGCACAAAGAGAGAAGAGGAGTTGGGGGGCGGAAATGAAGTTTTGGGGGGGCAAAAAGGGTTCCGAACAGAATCCCCAAAAGGGCCCCAAAAGGAAAGGAACAGGAAAAGAACGGAAGCGAGAAAGAGCAGTGAGGAACTGCCACGGAAATGGATTGGGCACAGGGAAACCAGCGGGGAGAGGAAAAGGAGAGCTGGAGACAGGCGGGACAAAGGCGGGACTTGAGAATTGAAGTGAGAAAAGCAATCAGGAAAGCCATCAGAATGAGCAAAGAAAGGGCAATTCGGGGCAGGAATTGGAAGCACAACTGAGAGAGCCCTGAGAGAGCCCTGGCAGAGCCCTGGCAGAGCCTGTCTGGCTGCAGTGCACAGCAGGGAGAGGAGGTTTGGGGGCGCAAAGGGAGCAGCGCCTGAGCTGGGGGGTGGAAAGCGATGGGGGGCAAAAAGGGTTCTGCAAAGAAGCAGAGCTGGAAAAGGAAGCGAGAAAGGAAGCGGAAACGGGGTTGGAAAGGAATTGGAATTAGAAGAAGGAAACGAAGGAGAAACGGGGAAGAAAAGGAACAGACATGGGAGAAAACAACGGAAGTCATTGGGAAATGAATGGGAAACGGGGAAAGAAGTGGAGGAAGTAGGAGGGGAGGAGGGGCCTTAAATAGGAAAAGGAAATGCATAAGAATGAGAAGTGGGAAGGGACCGAGGGAAAGGAAATAACCCTAATTGAGAACGGAAACTAAGAAGGAGCATTGGAAAAAGGACTGGAATCAGGAAAAGAGTCAGAGGGGCCCAGAGAGAAATGGGGAATGAAACCGAATGGGAAGAGCCAGGAGAAGAACTGGAACGAGGGACAAAAAGGGGCAGAAAAAGAGCGAGAAGAAGAAGAAGAAAAGAAGGAGAAAAGGGTGAAGAAACGGAAATGGAAAGGGAGACAGGAAAAGAACAGGGGAAGAACGGGAGATGGAAAAGGAATGGGAACATGGACTGGAAAAGAGTTTGGGCAAGAATGAGGAGAAGGAAGAAGGAGAAGGAAAACCGGGAAGGAAAAGGGAAGGAAGAAGGGAAAGGAAAAAGAAGAGGAAGGAAAAGGTTTGACCCGGCCAAAGAGCCGCACAACGAAAGCGAACAGGAAAAGGACGGGAGCCAGAGCTGGACCAGGGACGTCATAAGGAAATGGACCGGACCAAGAACTGGACCAAGAAGCCAGCAATGGAAAGAGCTGGAGAAAGAGCTTAGAAAGGAAAAGGAGCGGACAAAAACCGGACCCAAAGATAAAAAGGCAAAGAACCGGACCAAGAACTGGACCAAGAACCTCCTAAGGAAAAGAACCGGCTGAAGAAGTGGGCCGAGAACTTGGAAAGGACGAGAAGGAGAGGCAGCGAATTATTAGAGAATGAGGGACAGCCAAAGAGCTGAGGAGGAGAGGCAGAGAATTGCAATAAACAGAGGCAGCCAACGAGGAGGAGGGGAGGAGAGGCAGCCAACGAGGAGAAGAGGAGGAGAGGCAGCCAACGAGGAGGAGAGGAGGAGAGGCAGCCAATGAGGAGGAGAATTCTTAGTATTAGTGGTTGAGAATGAGAGAGAGTTATTAAAGATGGCTTTGTTAGAGAAGTGGAGATGGAGAGGGAGAGAATGAAGGACAGAGATGGAGGTGGAGACGTTTTGGAGCCTACCTCAGCTTTGTCCATCTCCTTGGGCCGAGTGCAGCAGGCTGCGTTGGGGGCAGCGCAGCTCCTTGGCTGCCTTGCCTCGCTCTTCCCACCCAGGTCCTCCATCCAGCCCTCCCGCTGCCAAGCGGTGGCCAGAACCTTCTGCACAACACAGAGCGAGCAAGAAATCATCGTCAAGCGAAGCCACGACACCAACTCGGCCCTCCCCGAGCGGGAGCGCTCAGCCAACCGACCCCACAGAGCCGCCCCCGGGCGCAGACCCTTCCTCTGCGGCTGCCGGCCCTTCCAGGAGCTCAGCAAGGGGGTCTGGCTCCAGCCGGGAAACGAACAGGATAAAGAAGTGGACAGAGAACAAGAAAAAGTACTTAAAGCGAGAGGGGAATGAGTGGCAGCAAACGATGAGAGAAGGAGAGGCAGAGAAATATAACAAATAGAGGCAGAGAAGTATGAGATAATTAAAAGCAGCAAATTATTGCAGCTGGAGGCAGAGAATTATTTGAGAATGAGAGGAAGCCAAGCATTAGAGATTAAGAATCAGCGAATTATTGCAGGTAGAGGCTGCGAATTATTAGAGAATGAGGGGCAGCGAATGATGAGAGAATGAGGGGCAGAGAATTATTCGAGTATTAAGGGCAGAGAATTATTGCCATTAGACGCAGGGAATTATTAGAAATTAAAGGCAGGCGGCCAAGGATGAGCCAATGGGAGGTGTGAAATGAGAGGGGCAAACAATTGGCCAATGAGAGGAGGCGAGCGATTAGCCAATGAGAGGCAGATAAATATCAGCCAATGGGAGGCGGCGAACTGTGAGCCAATGGGAGGCGGCGAACTGTGAGCCAATGGGAGGCGGCGAACTGTGAGCCAATGGGAGGCGGCGAACTGTGAGCCAATGGGAGGCGGCGAACTGTGAGCCAATGGGAGGCGGCGAACTGTGAGCCAATGGGAGGCGGCGAACTGTGAGCCAATGGGAGGCGGCGAACTGTGAGCCAATGGGAGGCGGCGAACTGTGAGCCAATGGGAGGCGGCGAACTGTCAGCCAATGGGAGGCGGCGAACTGTCAGCCAATGGGAGGCGGCGAACTGTCAGCCAATGGGAGGCGGCGAACTGTCAGCCAATGGGTGATAGTGAATGACGAGCCAATGGGAGGCGGTGAACAACGAGCCAATGGGAGGCGGAGAACGAGAGGCAGGAAGCGATTAGCTAATGGGAGGAGGTAAACAATTAAGCAGTGAGAAGCGGTGAACTATTAGCCAATGGGAGTCGGAGAGCGACGAGCCAAAAACTGGACCAAAATTGGACCCAAAGTGGACATGGAGCGAGAAGCAGACCAAGAAGCCAACACTGAAATGAACTGGACCAAGAATGGAACAAAACCTGGACCAAAATCAACTGGACAAAGAACCAAAACATGACAAGTAGGGGACAAAGAACTGGACAAAGAGCTTCTAAAGGAAAAGAGCTGCACCAGGACCTGGACCAAGAGCCCCCGAAGGAACAGCACCGAACAGCGTGAAGAGACACGGAAAAGGAAAGGGGGAAAAGGAAAGGAAAAGGAAAGGAGGGGGACAAGAGGGGGGCAAAAAGGGGGACGCGAGGGGGACACAGAACTTAACAAAGGAAAAGAAGTGGAGAAAGAATGGAACCGAAACCGAATGAGAGGCAGAGAAATATTACAATGAGAGGCAGCGAGTTATTAGAGAATGAGAGGCTGCACAGTATTACAATGATTTGTAGAACGGCATTAAGATTAGAGGCAGCCATTTTGAGAATCATCAGAGAATGAGAGATACAGAATTGTAGAGGAAGAATTTGGAGGGATAGAAATTGTTATAGGCAGAAAATTAATAGATGATTGGTATGGATTGAGAAGGATTAGGGGTAAAGGTTGAGAATGGTTTGAGATGGAGAATTAGATCAACAGTTAATAGAGAATTAGAGCCAGAGAGCTGTTTGTTAGAGGCAGAGATAGAGAATTAGACCGGGAGTTCTTAGAGAACTAGAAATACAGAAAGAGAGAGAGAGATTCTTAGAGAGAGGGAATTATTACCGGTAGAGAACTATTAGCATTAGTGGTTGAGAATGAGAGAGAATTCTTAAAGATGGCTTTGTTAGAGAAGCGGAGATGGAGAGGGAGAAAATGAGATTCATGAGAGACGGAGCATTATTAGCGATAGAGCGTTATTAGAGCGTTAAGGACGGAGAGCTCTTAGAGAACGGGAGAGTAGACTGAAAACTCTTAGAGATGGAGAACTGCTACAGGTGGAGATGGAGAAATCCCAGAGTTAGGGAATGATGAGAGAGAGAGGGAATTGAAGGCGGAATTTAAGGGAGAGAGGGAGAGAATGAAGGACAGAGATGGAGGTGGAGACGTTTTGGAGCCTACCTCAGCTTTGTCCATCTCCTTGGGCCGAGAGCAGCAGGCCACGTTTGGGTCATTGAAACTCCAACGAGGCATTGGCGGACAGCATGGAAAACAAGCAGAGAGAAGAGAAACGTGGCATGACGGCCAGAAGCAGCACCAAAGCCAAGGAGAAGAGAACCAACCCACGTTGGGTGACAGCGACAGGGGGGACTGCCGGCCATCAGCACCGGGGAGCCCGAAGGCAGCTGGTCCATGGACAGCTGTGACGTGCGGAAATCAAACTCCGTAAGCACCAAGTAGTTCTAAAGCAGGTATGTTTAATGAGCGATGCGCACACACCCTGGTGCAAGGGGGATAGCTCCGCCTCACTTGCACACCGCTGGGAGAAAGCGTGCTGCAGGTAGAGGCTGAACTAAGACAGAATCAGTTGTTGGCAGGAATTCGGATCCATATCCATGACATTCCTGAGACCCCATGAGCATGCGGTCCCTCCCCCCTTGCGCGTGCGGAGTGAGTCGTGGGGGTGGTCGTGGGATGAAGGCTCATCGTCTTCCTCGCTGTCAACTTTCGACCCAGGGGGAGGGGCACCCCTCAGACTGGTTCCAGCTTGCCCTGTGGACATCCAATCACCTCACTGTTCTCGGGCTGTTGCACCCTTGTCTTGCTGGCCTTCATCCGCCTTGTTATTCCAGACACGGTGTCTGCAAGCCCCATTCTTCTAACAGCTTCCACATCAACTAGCTTTTCACTACCCCTGTCCCAGTTTCTGTGAAGTTCCTTTCTCTCCTTGACTGTGGGGGCCTTCTTTCACCTTTCAAAAGAACAATACAAATGGAAAGGATTGGACAAAGAAACGGAGAAAGATCATATAAAGGAAAAGAGCTGGACTGAGACCCCCTGAAGGAACAGCACCGAACAGCGTGAAGAGACACGGAAAAGGAAAGGGGGAAAGGAAAGGAAAAGGAAAGGAGGGGGACAAGAGGGGGGCAGAAAGGGGGACACGAGGGGGACACAGAACTTAACAAAGGAAAAGAAGTGGAGAAAGAATGGAACCGAAACCTGGACAGCAAAATGGACAAAAAAGAGCTGGACTGAGACCCCCTGAAGGAGCAGCATCCAACAGCGTGAAGAGGCAGGGAAAAGGAAACAGGAAAAGGAAAGGGAAAGGAATTGGACAAAGAGAGGCGAAAAAGGAAATAAAAAAAAGAAAAGGATTGGACCAAAATTGGACCAAACTTGGGGACTTGGGGGGGGGAAAGAGAAGAGAGTGCTTGGGGGGCGGAAAGAGAAGGGAGGAGTTGGGGGGCACAAAGAGAGGAGAGTGCTTGGGGGGCAGAAATGAAGTTTTGGGGGGGCAAAAAGTGTTCTGAACTTAATTGGAAATGAACAGGAAAAGAACGGAACCAAGAAAGAGCAATGAGAAACTCCCATGGAAATGGATTTTACCAAGAAAAGGATTGGACCAAAATTGGAGCAAACTTGGGGACTTGGGGGGCAGAAAGAGAGGACGGGAGCTGGGTGCAGAAAGAGAGGAGAGCACTTGGGGGGCAGAAAGGGGGGACTGACTGACGTGAGGGTCGGAAAGCGAGGACTGACTGAGTTGGGGGGCGGAAAGGGAGGACTGACTCACTTGGGCGGTGGAACAGGAGCAAGGAATGAGTTGGGGGGCGGAAATTTAGCACTGACTCACGTGGGGGTGGAAAGGAAGGAGATGACTGACTTGGGGGGTGCAAAGCGAGGCAAAGAATGACTTGTGGGACGTAAAGGGAGAAGTGGCTGAGTTTGGGGGTGGAAAGGAAGAAGTGACTCACTTGGGGGGCGGAACGGGAGCACTGACAACTCACTTGGGGGGTGTAAGGGAGCACGGACTCACTTAGGGGGCGGAACGGGAGCACGGACTCACTTGGGGGGAGGAAAAGGAGCACTGACTCAACTGGGGGGAGGAAAAGGAGCACTGACGACTCACTTTGGGGGCGGAACGGGAGCACTGACTCACTTGAGGGGTGGAAAGGGAGCAGTGACTGAGTTGGGGGGCAGAAAGGGAGGTCAGAACAACATGGGGGGCGGAAAGGGAAGACTGAAGGACTTGGGGGGCAGAAAGGGGGAGTGACTGAGTTGGGGGGCGGAAAGGGAGGTCAGAACAACATGGGGGGCGGAAAGGGAGGACTGAAGGACTTGGGGGGTGGAAAGGGAAGACTGAAGGACTTGGGGGGCAGAAAGGGGGAGTGACTGAGTTGGGGGGCGGAAAGGGAGGACTGACTCACTTGGGGGGCCACGTGAGGAACTACCATGGAAATGGATTGGGCACAGGGAAACCAACAGGGAGAGGAAAAGGAGAAGAACGGGACAAAAATGGGACAAAAATGGGACAAAAATGGGACAAAAATGGGACAAAAATGGGACAAAAATGGGACAAAAATGGGACAAAAATGGGACTTCAAAAGGAAAAGAACAGGACAAGAAAGTGGATTACAAACTGGACAACAAAAACAGAAAGGCAAAGAACCGGACCAAGAACTGGACCAGGAACTGCATAAGGAGAAGAAGTGGCCAAAGATCTTGGAAAGGGAAAGACCTGGACAGAGAACTGAAAGAGGAGAAGAACCACAGAAAGAACTGCACAAAGAGCTGGACAAAGTGCTGGACAGGAAAGGAACCGGACCAAGAACTGGACCAAGAACTCAACAGGGAAAAGGAGTGGACAAAGAATGGGACAAAACCTGGACCAAACACGGACAAGAAACTGGACCCAAAGACACAAAGGAAAAGGACCGGACAAAGAACCGCACCAAGAATTGGACACAGAGAATTAAAAAGCAACTGGCCCAAGACATGGAGCGAGAAGCAGACCAAGAAGCCAACACTGAAAAGAACTGGACCAAGAATGGAACAAAACCTGGACCAAAATCAACTGGACAAAGAACCAAAGCATGACAAGTAGGGGACAAAGAACTGGACAAAGAGCTTCTAAAGGAAAAGAGCTGCACCAGGACCTGGACCAAGAGCCCCCGAAGGAACAGCACCGAACAGCGTGAAGAGACACGGAAAAGGAAAGGGGGAAAAGGAAAGGAAAAGGAAAGGAGGGGGACAAGAGGGGGGCAAAAAGGGGGACACGAGGGGGACACAGAACTTAACAAAGGAAAAGAAGTGGAGAAAGAATGGAACCGAAACCTGGACAGCAAAATGGACAAAGATCTTCTAAAGGAAAAGAGCTGGACTGAGACCCCCTGAAGGAGCAGCATCCAACAGCGTGAAGAGGCAGGGAAAAGGAAACAGGAAAAGGAAAGGGAAAGGAATTGGACAAAGAGAGGCGAAAAAGGAAATAAAAAAAGAAAAGGATTGGACCAAAATTGAACCAAACTTGGGGACTTGGGGGGCAGAAACGCAGGAATGGCTCTCTTGGGGGGCGGACTGGGAAGGGAGCACTTGGGGGGCAGAATGAGATGACTTGGGAGGTGGAAATCAAGAAAGAAAGAGGAGACTTGGGCTGAAAGGGAAAGGAGGACTTGGGGGGCACACAGAGAGGAGATCACTTGTGAGGTGGAAAGATTAGAGACAACTTGGGGGGCAGAAATGGAGGTGTTAGGGAAGTGGAAATAGAGGAGAGGACTTGGGGGGCAGAAAGAGTGGAGGGGACTTGGGGGGCAGAAAGGAAGAAGGAACTTGTTGGGCAGAAATCCCAGAAAGAAAGAGGGGACTTGGGGGGCAGAAAGCCCAGAAAGAGGGGACTTGGGGGGCAGAAGGAGAGGAGAGCTCTTGGGGGGCTGAAAGGGAGGAGAGGACTTGGGGGGCAGGAAGAGAGGTGAGGACCTGGGAGGCAAAAGGACTGGAGGGGACTTGGGAGGTAAAAGGAGGGGAGAGGACTTGGGGGGCCGAAACAGAAGAGGGGACTTGGGGGACCCGAAGAGAGGAAACAGGTTGTGGGGCAGAAGGAGGGGAGAGGACTTGGGGGGCAGAAAGAGTGGAGGGGACCTGGGGGGCAGAAAGGAAGAAGAAACTTGTTGGGCAGAAATCCCAGAAAGGAAGAGGGGACTTGGGGGGCAGAAACAGAGGAGAGCACTTGGGGGGCAGAGAGAGGGTACCAACTAAATTGGGGGCAGAAAGGGAGGACTGACTGACTTGGGGGGCAGAAAGGGAAGGGAGGAGTTGGGGGGCAGAAAGGGAGGAACAGACTTGGTGAGCAGAAAGGAAAGAAAGAGTAGACTTGGGGGGCAGAAAGGGAGGAACAGACTTGGGGGGTGGAAAGCCCATAAAGAGGGGACTTGGGGGGCAGAAAGCCAAGGAAAAAAGAGGGGACTTGGGGGGCAAGAAGAGAAGCGAGCAAATGGGTGGCACAAGGAGAATACTTGGGGGGCAGCAAGAGAGGGGAGCACGTGAGGGGCATACAGAGAAGAGAGCACATGTGGGGCAGAGAGGAAATCAACCAAAGAGGGGACTTGGGGGCAGAAAGCAAAAAGGGAACATGGGGGTGGAAGAGACGGGAGCACTTGGGGGTAGAAAGAGATGACTTGTGGGGCAGAAAGACCAGAAAGAAAGAGGGGACTTGGGGGGCTGAAAGCCCAGAAAGAAGGAGGGGACTGGGGGGCAGAAAGGAAAGAAAGAAGGGACTTGGGGGGTGGAAAGCCCAGAAAGAGGGGACTTGGGGGGTGGAAAGCACAGAAAGAGGGGACCTTGGGGGGTGGAAAGGGAAGGGAGGACTTGCGGGGCACACAGAGAGGAGAGCACTTGTGAGGCGGAAAGATTAGAGACAACTTGGGGGGCAGAAATGGAGGTGTTAGGGGAGTGGAAATAGAGGAGTTGGGGGGCAGAAAGGGAGGAGAAGAGTTGGGGGGTTGAAAGAGAAGAGCGAGTTGGGGTTCAGAAAGGGAGGAGAGCTCTTGGGGGGCAGAAAGAAATGACTTGGGGGGAAGAAATAAAGCAGAGGACTTGGGGGGCAGCAAGGGAGGACGTGGGGGGCAAAAAGCGAGGCGAGGAGGGGACTGGGGACGGAAAGAGAAGAGAGCGCTTGGGGGGCGGAAAGGGAGCAGTGACTCACTTGGGGGGCAGAAAGGGTACGACTGAGTTGTGGGGCGGAAAGGGACAACTGACCTGGGGGGTGGAAAGGGAGGAGTGATCGACTTGGGGGGTGGAAATGGAGGACTGAGTTGGGGGGTGGAAGGAGAGGATTAAATTTGGGGGCAGAAAGGGAGGATGGACTGACGTGGGGGGCGGACAACGGAGAAAGTAAGAGGGGACTTGGGGGGCAGAAAGAGAAGGGAGCACCAGGGGGGCAGAAAGGGAGGTGGGGACTTGGAGGGCAGAAAGTCAAGAAAGAGGGGACTTGGGGGGCACAAAGCCAAGAGAGGAGAGGAGTTGGGGGGCGAGAAGGGAGGGGGGACTTGGGGGGCGGGAAGGGGAGGCCTGGGCTGAGTTGGGGGGCAAAAAAGGAGAGGCCTGGACTTACCTGGGGGGCAGGAAGGAGAGGCCTGGACTTACTTGGGGGAGCCAACGAGAGGTCTTCTCTTGTACGCTTCAGTCTCCTCCTTCTTCCTTCCTCCCTCTCAATCAGAGCCATTCTTCCTCGGCGCAGAGAGCAAGAAAGAGGAGCAAGCTGTGTGGAAACGAATGCCACAACGCCCGTTGATTCCCAGTAGCTGGCATGGAAAAGCTGTGGCAGGGCCGCAGCTGGAAATGCTGTCAGGACATCTGGACAATCCGAGGCAGAAGCAACCCGCTTGGATCCCCACCGCACCGCACATCTGTGCGGTTCCAGCCGTACGGTGAGAGGGACACAGGGGTCATGCAGATGTCTGGGCCGAAAGATGCTGCTGATGGAAAGATCATCTACGATCAAGGGCAAATGCTCAGCCATGTCGAAGGCTGGCAGCAAACTCCAGCCAGGAGCCATCTCCAGAGAAAGAGATCCTGCCTCAGTGGCAGTCAGCCCTTCCATGGGCTTGAGGAGAGCTGCAGCCGGGCTCCACCCCTTCCGGTAGCACAGCTGAATTGCCTTCACCTGTGCTCCCGCAGCTGACTCAGCGCTTGCCTCAGCTGCTCCATCCCAGCTTCAGGCTGCCAGCCACAGTTGCCCATCCAGCATCTCCAAGGTGGCTTCTTCACCAAGCTGCTGTGTCAATGTTCAAGCGTTCCAATGGTTCTGCTCAGCCCTGTGCTGGGGGGGGAGGGAGTGGGGGGGCGGAAAAAGAGGGAGGGCTTTGGGGGCACAAAGAGAGGAGACCACTCGGGGAGCGGCAAGAGACAAGCAGACTTGGGGGGCAGAAAGCAGAGAAAGAAAGAGGGGATTTAGGGGGCAGAAAGCCAAGAAAGAGGGGACTTGGGGGGCAGAAAGCCCAGAAAGAAAGAGGGGACCTGGGGGGCAGAAAGCCCAGAAAGAAAGAGGGGACCTGGGGGGCAGAAAGGGAAGGGAGCACTTGGGGGGCTGAAAGCCGAGAAAGAAAGAGGGGACTCGGGGGGCAGAAACCAAAGAGGGGTCTTGGGGGGCGGAAAGCAGAGAAAGAAAGAGGGTACTTGGGGGGTGGAAACGGAGGAGAGGACTTGAGGGGTGGATAGAGAGGACTGAGTTGGGGGGCTGTAGAGTTGTAATTCTACAGGGCGTAATAGATGGATAGCCAGAGGTTCTATGGGAATAACTCCCCAAGGCTGAGGCTCACAGTTAAGATGGCCGCTGGCCACAAGGAACTCCACACAGGAGCAAAGTCCAACAGAGATGCTGCCTTAGTGCTGGTCAGCCCTTCCATGGCATTTGGAGAGGCGGAGTCAAGCTCCACCCCTTCCGGGAGCACAGCTGAATTGCCTTCACCTGTGCTCCCGCAGCTGAGCCGTCCCTTGCCTCAGATGGTCAGTCCCAGCTTCAGGCTGTCAGTAACAGTTCCCCACACACAGCTCGGCATCCAGGCGGGGCTGGAATATCTCCAGAGCAGGAGACTCCACAACCCCCCTGGGCAGCCTGTTCCAGTGCTCCGTCACCCTCACCCTAAACCAATTCCTGCTCACACCAAGGCCCAACTCCCTCCGCTCCAGTTTCTGCCCGGTGCCCCAGCACGGGTTCCCCTACACCACGTGTGCATGACAGCCAGCAGCTGTCTGCATGAGGTGCCAGGTGACGACAAAGAAGGAAACACAACACTCAGGGCTGACCTTTTCAGCCCTCAAAGCTGCTGTGTGCAGACGCCCATCCACAAAGTGCACAACGACGCAGAAAAAAGGAGAGCGCTTGGGAGGCAGAAAGAGAAGAGAAGGCTTAGGGGGCAGGAAGAGTTTGGGGGCAGAACGAGAAGGGAGGAGTTGGGGAGCCGAAAGACAGGGGAGGACGTGGGGGACAGAAAGGGAGGAGAGCACTTGTGGGGCAGAAAGAGAGGAGGGGCCTTGGAGACAAAGAATGTGATTACTTGGGGGGCAGAAAGACAGATAAGGACTTTTGGGGTAATAAGAGAAGAGAAGACATGGGTTGGAGAAAGAGGAGAAGACTTGGGGGTCAGAAAGAGAGGTCAGGACTTGGGAGTCAGAAGGAGATGAGGGGACTCGGGGGGCAGAAAGGTAGAGTGGACATGGGAGTAGAAAGGGAGAAGGGGACGTAAGGGACAGAAAGAGAGGACGGGACACGGGGGGCAGAACGAGAGAAGGGCACTTGGGGGGCAGAAGGAGACAAGAGGACTTGGGGGGCAGAAAGGAAGAGTTGAATTGGGGGGCAGAATGAGAGGACTTTGGGACAGAAGGTGTGGAGGAGAGTTGGGGGGCAGACGGAGAGGAGAGGAATTAGGGGGCAGAAGTAGGGGAGGGGACTTGAGGGGCAGAAAAGAAGAAGGGACTTGGGGGGATAAAGAGAGGAGAGCACTTGGGGGGCAGAAAGGAAGAGGGGAGTTGGGGGGCAGAAAGAGTGGGGAGAAGTTGGGCGGTGGAAGGAAAGAAGAAGACTTGGGGGCAGAAGGAGACGAGAGGACGTGGGGGGCAGAACGAGAAGGGAGGAGTTGGGGAGCCGAAAAACAGGGGAGGACGTGGAGGACAGACAGAGAGGTGAGGACGTGTGGGTCAGAAAGGGAAGAAAGCACTTGGGCAGAAGGAGAGAAGAGGACTTGGGGGGCAGAGAGGACAAGACAACTTTGGGGGTAGAAGGAGAGGGGGGAATTGAGGGTCAGAGAGACTGAAGAGGACTTGGGGGGCAGAAGGAGATGATGGCACATGGGGGGCAGAAAGAGAGAAGGGGGCTTGGGGAGCAAATAGAGAGGAGACGACTTGGGTGGCAGAAAGGGAGAAGAGGAATTGGGGGGAAGAAGGGGAAGGTAGCACTTGGGGGGCAGACAGAGAAGACGTGATTTGGGGGGCAGAGACAGAAAAGGGGACCTGGAGGGCAGAAGGAGAGGAGAGCACTTGGGGGGCGGAAAGAGACAAGCAGACTTGGGGGGCAGAAAGCAGAGAAAGAAAGAGGGGATTTAGGGGGCAGAAAGCAAAGAGGGGACCTGGGGGGGAGAAAGCCTAGAGAGGACGACTTGGGGGGCGGAAAGAGCGGAGAGCGTTTGGGGGCAGAGAGAGAGGAGAGGAGTTGTGGGGCAGAAATGAAGTTTTGGGGGGGCAAAAAGGGTTCTGAACAGAATCCCCAAAAGGGCCCCAAAAGGAAAGGAACAGGAAAAGAACGGAAGCGAGAAAGAGCAGTGAGGAACTGCCACGGAAATGGATTGGGCACAGGGAAACCAGTGGGGAGAGGAAAAGGAGAGCTGGAGACAGGCGGGACAAAGGCGGGACTTGAGAATTGAAGTGAGAAAAGCAATCGGGAAAGCCATCAGAATGAGCAAAGAAAGGGCAATTTGGGAAAGGAATTGGAAGCACAACTGAGAGAGCCCTGAGTGGCAGAGCCCTGGCAGAGCCCTGGCAGAGCCCTGGCAGAGCCTGTCTGGCTGCAGTTCACCGGAGGGAGAGGAGGTTCTTTGGTGCACGAATAGCCGGCGTGAGGTTAAGAAGCAGCGGGTCAAGGGTTGGTCCGACCAGCTCATGACAAACCTTAACGGGGGAGATGGGGAAGGGGAGGCCGGACACCGTTCCGACGCAGGGCGATGGGGAAGGGAAGGCGGGCGCCGGGAAAGATAGGAAATAGAAGCCGGGAGTCTTGGGAGGAAGCCAGAGGGAGAGAGAGTCACCGGCACGGATGCAGCGTGGGCTGCGGTTCAGTCGCCGATCCTCAGCGGCGCTGGGTCATCAGGCGTTGTTGTTCCGTTGCCGGTGAGCACGGCGGCCGTTTCCGACGGCAGCACGACCGGACTGAGAAGTGCAGAGCGGCCGAGTCAGCTTGCTGCGGAGGGACGGCTGCAATCCCGAGGAGTTGAGGCAGCTCTCCTTGGAGCGGCAGCTTCTGGCTCCGGGATCTCAGCAGAAGCTCCTCGGTTCCCCTCTCGCGGGCCTCGCCAGCAGATCGGAGGGAGCAGGGATGCCCACCCGCACCCTGTTTTGCGCAGGACACCACGGTCTCGCTCCCCACTTGTCCCATACGAGCCGGAGCCATTTGCTCACGGGGCAGCTCTCCCGCCAGCCAACACCCGTGAGCGCTCTCTGCCGGAGGCGAGCGGCTCTGAAGGAAGGTGCTTGCCAACGGCCACACGGCGATGCGCACTGGCACGCGGCAGCACCCAGCGCTCGCCTCGTCCATGCATCAGGGAGAGTCCGATGACGAGAAACACCTCAGGAGGCAAGCTTTGAGCCAGAAAGCAGAGCAGGGTTCTCGCCGCGTTGGGCGAGCTGGGGCCCGGAATCACCCTCAGCTGGAAATGGAGCTCGCCACACCAGCTCAAGTGCAGATGGTGCCGGCCGGCCTCGGCTGCTTCGCCTCGCTCTTCCCACCCAGGTCCTCCATCCGGCCCTCCCGCTGCCAAGCGGTGGCCAGAACCTTCTGCACAACACAGAGCGAGCAAGAAATCATCGTCAAGCGAAGCCACGACACCAACTCGGCCCTCCCCGAGCGGGAGCGCTCAGCCAACCGACCCCACAGAGCCGCCCCCGGGCGCAGACCCTTCCTCTGCGGCTGCCGGCCCTTCCAGGAGCTCAGCAAGGGGGTCTGGCTCCAGCCGGGAAACGCACAGGATAAAGAAGTGGACAGAGAACAAGAAAAAGTACTTAAAGCGAGAGGGGAATGAGAGGGAGCAAACGATGAGAGAAGGAGAGGCAGAGAAATATAACAAATAGAGGCAGAGAAGTATGAGATAATTAAAAGCAGCAAATTATCGCAGCTGGAGGCAGAGAATTATTTGGGAATGAGAGGAAGCCAAGCATTAGAGATTAAGAATCAGCGAATTATTACAGGTAGAGGCTGCGAATTATTAGAGAATGAGGAGCAGCGAATGATGAGAGAATGAGGGGCAGAGAATTATTCGAGTATTAAGGGCAGAGAATTATTGCCATTAGACGCAGGGAATTATTGGAAATTAAAGGCAGGCGGCCAAGGATGAGCCAATGACAGGTGGGAAATGAGAGGGGCAAACAATTGGCCAATGAGAGGAGGCGAGCGATTAGCCAATGAGAGGCGGTGAAAGAGGAGCCAATGAGAGGCAGATAAATATCAGCCAATGGGAGGCGGCGAACAACGAGCCAATGGGAGGCGGAGAACTGTCAGCCAATGGGAGGCGGATAACTGTCAGCCAATGGGAGGCGGATAACTGTCAGCCAATGGGAGGCGGATAACTGTCAGCCAATGGGAGGCGGCGAACTGTCAGCCAATGGGAGGCGGCGAACTGTCAGCCAATGGGAGGCGGCGAACTGTCAGCCAATAGGAGGCGGCGAACAACGAGCCAATGGGAGGGAGAGAAAGACGAACCAATGGGAGGGAGAGAAAGACGAACCAATGGGAGGCGGCGAACAACGAGCCAATGGGAGGCGGCGAACAACGAGCCAATGGGAGGCGGCGAACAACGAGCCAATGGGAGGCGGCGAACTGTCAGCCAATGGGAGGCGGCGAACTGTCAGCCAATGGGAGGCGGCGAACTGTCAGCCAATGGGAGGCGGCGAACTGTCAGCCAATGGGAGGCGGCGAACTGTCAGCCAATGGGAGGCGGCGAACTGTCAGCCAATGGGAGGCGGCGAACAACGAGCCAATGGGAGGCGGCGAACTGTCAGCCAATGGGAGGCGGCGAACTGTCAGCCAATGGGAGGCGGCGAACTGTCAGCCAATGGGAGGCGGCGAACTGTGAGCCAATGGGAGGCGGCGAACTGTGAGCCAATGGGAGGCGGCGAACTGTGAGCCAATGGGAGGCGGCGAACTGTGAGCCAATGGGAGGCGGCGAACTGTGAGCCAATGGGAGGCGGCGAACTGTGAGCCAATGGGAGGCGGCGAACTGTGAGCCAATGGGAGGCGGCGAACTGTGAGCCAATGGGAGGCGGCGAACTGTGAGCCAATGGGAGGCGGATAACTGTGAGCCAATGGGAGGCGGATAACTGTGAGCCAATGGGAGGCGGATAACTGTGAGCCAATGGGAGGCGGCGAACTGTCAGCCAATGGGAGGCGGCGAACTGTCAGCCAATGGGAGGCGGCGAACTGTCAGCCAATGGGAGGCGGCGAACTGTCAGCCAATGGGAGGCGGCGAACTGTCAGCCAATGGGAGGCGGCGAACTGTCAGCCAATGGGAGGCGGCGAACTGTCAGCCAATGGGAGGCGGCGAACTGTCAGCCAATGGGAGGCGGCGAACTGTCAGCCAATGGGAGGCGGCGAACTGTCAGCCAATGGGAGGCGGCGAACGACGAGCCAATGGGAGGCGGCGAACGACGAGCCAATGGGAGGCGGCGAACGACGAGCCAATGGGAGGCGGCGAACTGTCAGCCAATGGGAGGCGGCGAACTGTCAGCCAATGGGAGGCGGCGAACTGTCAGCCAATGGGAGGCGGCGAACTGTCAGCCAATGGGAGGCGGCGAACTGTCAGCCAATGGGAGGCGGCGAACTGTCAGCCAATGGGAGGCGGCGAACTGTCAGCCAATGGGAGGCGGCGAACTGTCAGCCAATGGGAGGCGGCGAACAACGAGCCAATGGGAGGCGGCGAACAACGAGCCAATGGGAGGCGGCGAACAACGAGCCAATGGGAGGCGGCGAACTGTCAGCCAATGGGAGGCGGCGAACTGTCAGCCAATGGGAGGCGGCGAACTGTCAGCCAATGGGAGGCGGCGAACTGTCAGCCAATGGGAGGCGGCGAACTGTCAGCCAATGGGAGGCGGCGAACTGTCAGCCAATGGGAGGCGGCGAACTGTCAGCCAATGGGAGGCGGCGAACTGTCAGCCAATGGGAGGCGGATAACTGTCAGCCAATGGGAGGCGGATAACTGTCAGCCAATGGGAGGCGGATAACTGTCAGCCAATGGGAGGCGGATAACTGTCAGCCAATGGGAGGCGGATAACTGTCAGCCAATGGGAGGCGGCGAACTGTCAGCCAATGGGAGGCGGCGAACTGTCAGCCAATGGGAGGCGGCGAACTGTCAGCCAATGGGAGGCGGCGAACTGTCAGCCAATGGGAGGCGGCGAACTGTCAGCCAATGGGAGGCGGCGAACTGTCAGCCAATGGGAGGCGGCGAACTGTCAGCCAATGGGAGGCGGCGAACTGTCAGCCAATGGGAGGCGGCGAACTGTCAGCCAATGGGAGGCGGCGAACGACGAGCCAATGGGAGGCGGCGAACGACGAGCCAATGGGAGGCGGCGAACGACGAGCCAATGGGAGGCGGCGAACGACGAGCCAATGGGAGGCGGCGAACTGTCTGTCAGCCAATGGGAGGCGGCGAACTGTCAGCCAATGGGAGGCGGCGAACTGTCAGCCAATGGGAGGCGGCGAACTGTCAGCCAATGGGAGGCGGCGAACTGTCAGCCAATGGGAGGCGGCGAACTGTCAGCCAATGGGAGGCGGCGAACAACGAGCCAATGGGAGGCGGCGAACAACGAGCCAATGGGAGGCGGCGAACAACGAGCCAATGGGAGGCGGCGAACAACGAGCCAATGGGAGGCGGCGAACAACGAGCCAATGGGAGGCGGCGGATAACTGTCAGCCAATGGGAGGCGGCGGATAACTGTCAGCCAATGGGAGGCGGCGAACTGTCAGCCAATGGGAGGCGGCGAACTGTCAGCCAATGGGAGGCGGATAACTGTCAGCCAATGGGAGGCGGATAACTGTCAGCCAATGGGAGGCGGATAACTGTCAGCCAATGGGAGGCGGATAACTGTCAGCCAATGGGAGGCGGATAACTGTCAGCCAATGGGAGGCGGATAACTGTCAGCCAATGGGAGGCGGATAACTGTCAGCCAATGGGAGGCGGCGAACTGTCAGCCAATGGGAGGCGGCGAACTGTCAGCCAATGGGAGGCGGCGAACTGTCAGCCAATGGGAGGCGGCGAACTGTCAGCCAATGGGAGGCGGCGAACTGTCAGCCAATGGGAGGCGGCGAACTGTCAGCCAATGGGAGGCGGCGAACTGTCAGCCAATGGGAGGCGGATAACTGTCAGCCAATGGGAGGCGGATAACTGTCAGCCAATGGGAGGCGGATAACTGTCAGCCAATGGGAGGCGGCGAGCTGTCAGCCAATGGGAGGCGGCGAACTGTCAGCCAATGGGAGGCGGCGAACTGTCAGCCAATGGGAGGCGGCGAACTGTCAGCCAATGGGAGGCGGCGAACTGTCAGCCAATGGGAGGGAGTGAACGACGAGCCAATAGGAGGAGGAGAACTGTCAGCCAATGGGAGGCGGTGAACAACGAGCCAATGGGAGACGGTGAACTGTCAGCCAATGGGAGGCGGTAAACAACGAGCCAATGGGAGGCGGAGAACGAGAGGCAGGAAGCGATTAGCTAATGGGAGGAGGTAAACAATTAACCAGTGAGAAGCGGTGAACTATTAGCCAATGGGAGTCGGAGAGCGACGAGCCAAAAACTGGACCAAAATTGGACCCAAAGTGGACATGGAGCGAGAAGCAGACCAAGAAGCCAACACTGAAAAGAACTGGACCAAGAATGGAACAAAACCTGGACCAAAATCAACTGGACAAAGAACCAAAACATGACAAGTAGGGGACAAAGAACTGGACAAAGAGCTTCTAAAGGAAAAGAGCTGCACCAGGACCTGGACCAAGAGCCCCCGAAGGAACAGCACCGAACAGCGTGAAGAGACACGGAAAAGGAAAGGGGGAAAAGGAAAGGAAAAGGAAAGGAGGGGGACAAGAGGGGGGCAAAAAGGGGGACGCGAGGGGGACACAGAACTTAACAAAGGAAAAGAAGTGGAGAAAGAATGGAACCGAAACCTGGACAGCAAAATGGACAAAGATCTTCTAAAGGAAAAGAGCTGGACTGAGACCCCCTGAAGGAACAGCATCCAACAGCGTGAAGAGGCAGGGAAAAGGAAACAGGAAAAGGAAAGGGAAAGGAATTGGACAAAGAGAGGCGAAAAAGGAAATAAAAAAGAAAAGGATTGGACCAAAATTGGACCAAACTTGGGGACTCGGGGGCAGAAAGAGGGGACTGACTGACTTGCGGGGTGGAAACAGGGGAGCACTTGGGGGGCAGAGAGAGAGGGCAGCACAAAGTGGGCAAAAGGAGAGGGGAGGACATGGGGGGCAGAACGAGAGGGGAGGACTTTGGGGGCAGAACGAGAGGTGGGGAAGGGGGCAGAAGGAAAGGAGGGGACTTGGGGGGCAGAAAGGTAGTGTGGACACGGGGGTAGAAAGGGACTTAAGGGGCAGAAAGAGAGGATGGGACATGGGGGGCAGAACGAGAGAAGGGGACTTGGGGGCAGAAGGAGAGGAGGGCAGTTGGGGGGCAGAAGGAGAGGAGGGGAGCTGGGCGGTGGAAGGAAAGAAGACGACTTGGGGGCAGAAGGAGACGAGAGGACGTGGGGGGCAGAAAGCAGAGGAAGAAAGAGGGGACTTGGGGGGCAGAAACACAGCAGAGGTCTTGGGTGGCAGAAACACAGCAGAGGTCTTGGGTGGCAGAAACACAGCAGAGGTCTTGGGTGGCAGAAACACAGCAGAGGTCTTGGGTGGCAGAAACACAGCAGAGGTCTTGGGTGGCAGAAACACAGCAGAGGTCTTGGGTGGCAGAAACACAAGAGACAACTTGTGGGGCAGAAAGCCTAGCAAGAATGTGGGGAATTGGGGGGCCAAAAGGAAGAAACAAAGAGGGGACTTGGGGGGGCAGAGAGTCCATGAATAAAGAGGGGACTTGGGGGGCTGAAAGAGACAACTTGTGGGTAAAAGGCAACAAGACGACTTGGGGGCAGAAAGAGAGAAGAGCGATTGGGGGGCAGAACGGAAAAGGGGAGTTGTGGGGCAGAACGGGAGGAGGGAAGTTGGGGGCCAGAAGGATTGAAGGGGACTTGGGGGGCAGAAAGGAAGAGGGGAATTGGGGGGCTGAAAACAGAGAAAGAAAGAGGGGACTTTGGGGGGCAGAAAGGGAGGAGAGACTGAGTTGAGCGGTGGAAAGGGAGCACTGATGGACTTGGGGGGCAGAAAGGGAGGAGCGGACACGGAGGAGATAAGGGTTTTGCAAAGAAGCAGAGCTGGAAAAGGAAGTGAGAAAGGAACTGGAACTGGGATTGGAAAGGAATTGGAATTAGAAGAAGGAAAAGGAAGGAAAAAGGATCGGAGAAAGAAAAGGAAGCGAAGCGGGAAAAGGCCAAGCCAAGGAAAGAAGCGGAATGGGAAAGGAATGGGAATTGGGCAAAGAACTGGAATGAGGAAAAGGGGGGGAGGGGCCCCAAAAGGAAAGGAACAGGAAAAGAACGGAAGCGAGAAAGAGCAGTGAGGAACCGCCATGGAAATGGATTGGGCACAGGGAAACCAGCGGGGAGAGGAAAAGGAGAAGAGTGGGACGAGAGCGGGACCAAAATGGGACCAAAATGGCCGCTACCTCCAGCTGCATCCTGGAAGCTCCTCAGCAGAGCCCTTGCACAGCTGGCCAAGGTCCCAACTCTCCGTCGCCTCCCGTTGAACGCAAGAGAAGCCGAGCAGGGCTCACCTTGTGGGAAGGAGGAAGGCAGGGCTGAGCCCTTTCCGAGCGTCAGGGCACGTCCGACGCCGCAACCCGGGGAGGTGAGGACAGGCAGCGCCGTCTGACGGTGGAGTCTGCAGCCCTAGAATGGAAGTTCAAACCCTCCCGAGCGGGACTGAACAACACGGGTTAGGGAGGAATAGGGCTCATCCGAGGAGCCCCAAGTCTTACACGGCGCTCGCCGGAAGCCCGTTTGGGTGCCCGCCTCTTCTGAGGGCATCACGCCGGGTCAGCAAGGA
This sequence comes from Alectoris magna, assembly GCA_030625065.1. Lineage (NCBI taxonomy): Eukaryota > Metazoa > Chordata > Aves > Galliformes > Phasianidae > Alectoris > Alectoris magna. The sequence goes on along the minus strand of CM060566.1, from coordinate 23,471,027 downwards.
GCAGGCAGCGTTTGGGTCGCCGAAAGGCCGACGAGGCACCGCCGGGCAGCACGGAAGGCGAGAGAAGAGAGAAGAGAAACGCCGCATCAACAGGGAGAACGCTGCTGAATCTGCGATGGAATCCAGAACGGACAGAACAGAGCCGTGCCGATCGGGTGGGAGCGACGGGAGGCACTGCCGGCCTATCAGCACCAGGGAGCACTAAGGCAGCTGGGGCACAGGAATGGGAGAGCAGGAGAGGCAGCCCACGAGGAGGGCAGGAGAGGCAGATGATGACAACAATTAGGGGCAGTTAACAAGGAGAGAATGAGAGGCAGAGAATTGTTAGGGAATGGGAGGCGGCGAATTATTCGAGGATTAAGGGCTGAGAATTATTACGATTTCCTGGACTAAAAACTGGAGAAAAAAAGAGTAAAAGAACTGCACAGAGAACAGGAAAAGAACCGGACCAGGAACTGGACCAGGAACCGCATAACGAAAAGATCTGCACAAAGACCGAATAAAGGAAACAAAGCGGACAGAGAAGCGAAAGAGGAGAAGGACGGCAGAAAGAACTGCACAAAGAGCTGGACAAAGTGCTGAAAAGGAGGGGGGGGATCTGAGGGGGGCAGAATGAGAAGGAAGGACTTGGGGGGCGGAAACGGAGGAGAGGAGTTGGGGGGCGGAAAGCAAAAAAAGAAAGAGGGTTCTTGGGGGGCAGAAAGCAGAGAAAGAGGGGACTTGGGGGGCAGAAAGCAAAAAAAGAAAGAGGGGACTTGGGGCAGAGAAATCAAAGGAAAAAAGGGGGGACTTGGGGGGCGGAGAGCCAAGAAAGAAAGAGGGGACGTGGGAGGCGGAAAGCCCAGAAAGAGGGGACTTGAGGGGCAGAAACGGAGGAGAGGACTTGGGGGGTGGAAACGGAGGACTGAGACGGGGGCTGTAGAGTTGTAATTACACAAGGTTGTATAGCTGTAATTCTACAGGGCGTAATAGATGGATAGCCAGAGGTTATATGGGAATAACTCCCCAAGGCTGAGGCTCACAGTTAAGATGGCCGCTGGCCACAAGGAACTCCACACAGGAGCAAAGTCCAACAGAGATGCTGCCTTAGTGCTGGTCAGCCCTTCCATGGCATTTGGAGAGGCGGAGTCAAGCTCCACCCCTTCCGGGAGCACAGCTGAATTGCCTTCACCTGTGCTCCCGCAGCTGAGCCGTCCCTTGCCTCAGATGGTCAGTCCCAGCTTCAGGCTGTCAGTAACAGTTCCCCACACACAGCTCGGCATCCAGGCGGGGCTGGAATATCTCCAGAGCAGGAGACTCCACAACCCCCCTGGGCAGCCTGTTCCAGTGCTCCGTCACCCTCACCCTAAACCAATTCCTGCTCACACCAAGGCCCAACTCCCTCCGCTCCAGTTTCTGCCCGGTGCCCCAGCACGGGTTCCCCTACACCACGTGTGCATGACAGCCAGCAGCTGTCTGCATGAGGTGCCAGGTGACGACAAAGAAGGAAACACAACACTCAGGGCTGACCTTTTCAGCCCTCCAAGCTGCTGTGTGCAGACGCCCATCCACAAAGTGCACAACGACGCAGAAAAAAGGAGAGCGCTTGGGAGGCAGAAAGAGAAGAGAAGGCTTGGGGGTCAGAAAGCTGACAGAAGGGGACTTGGGGGCGCAAAGCAGAGAGGAGGCGACTTGGGGGGCAGAAAAAGAGGGGAGCTCCTGAAGGGCAGAAAGAGAGGAGGGGACGTGGGGGGCGATAAGCAAAAAAAGAGGGAACCTGCGGGGCGGGAAGCCGAGAAAGAAAGAGGGGACTTGGAGGGCGGAAAGGGCGGAGGGGACTTGGGGGGTGGGAAGAGAGGAAAGGAATTGGAATTAGAAGAAGGGAAAAATAAAGGAGGAGAATTGGCAAAATGAACACAAGTTGGAAAAGACAACGAAAAGGAATTCCAAAGCAATGGGAATTGGGAAAAGAATTGGAATGAGGAGAATCGGGGGGGAGGAGCCTCGGCCCGGGGGGGAGGGGCCTCGGCCAGGGGGGACAAATGGAGATAGAAAAAGAGACTCTAATTCCAGTTAGAATCACCGAATTTGTAGGGAATGAGAGGTGTTGAATTCTGAGGGAATGAGACACAGAATGATGAAAGAAAGGGAGGGAGACAATTACTAGAGAATGAGTGGCAGAGAATTGTTAGAGAATGAGAGACAGAGGATTATCAGCGTATGACATGAAGCGAAATACTGGACAAGTAGGGGCAGGGAATTTTTACAATTGGGGCAGCGGATTGGGAGAGAATGGGAGGCAGTGAATTATGAGAGCATGAGAGGCAGCGAATGATGAGAGAATGAGCGGCAGAGAATTTCTTCAGAATAAGTGAAGAGGATTATTGGAGAATAAAAGGCAGTGAATTATTAGAGAATGAGACACGGGAAATCATGAGAGAACGAAAGCCATTGAATGATGAGAGAATGAGCGGCAGCAAATTATTACACAATGAGAGGCAAAAAATTCTGGGAGAATGGGAGGCGTTGCATTTCAAGAGTGTGAGAGGCATTGAGTTACAGTTGTGTGAGAGGCGTTGAAATGTGAGAGTATGAGAGGGAGCAAATTTTGAGAGAATGGGAGGCAGCAAAGTTTGAAAACATGGGAGGCAGCGAATTAGTAGGGAATGAGATGCAGAGAAATTGTAGAGAATGAGCGGCAGCAAAGTATTACAATTAGGGGCAGCGAATTATCAGAGAATGGGAGACAGTGAATTGTTAGATAATGAGATGTAGAGAAATATTAGAGAATTAGAGGCTGTGAATGATTAGAGAATTAGTGGCAAAGGATTATTAGGATATTAGAGGAAGCGAATTATTACAATGAGAGTCAGAGAATCAGTAGAGAATGGGAGGCAGCGAATGAAGAGAGAATGAGAGGCAGCGCAGTATGAGAGAATGCGAGGGAGATAATTATGAGAGAATGAGCGGCAGAGAATTGCTACAGAATAAGTGAAGAGGAATAGCGGAGAATAAAAGGCAGCGAATTATTAGAGAATGAGAGGCAGCGAAGCGAATTATGAGAGAATGGGAGGCAGGAAATGATGAGAGATTGTGAGGGAGATGATTATGAGAGAATGAGTGGCAGAGAATTGCTACAGAATGAGAGGCAGAGGATTGTAAGATAATGGGAGGCAGCAAATTATTAGACAATGAAAGTCAGCGAGTTAGAGAACGAGAGGCAGGAAATGATAAGAGAATGAGATGCAGCAAATTAACTATAAGAGAATGAGAGGCGTTGAATTATGAGAGAATGAGAGGGAGAGAATTAATAGAGAATGCCTGGCAGAGAATTGCTAGAGAATAAGAGGATTATTTGAGAATGGGAAGCAGCGAATGATGAGAAAACGGGAGGCGGCGAATGATGAGGTAATGAGTGGCAGCAAACTACAAGAGAATGAGAGGCAGTGCATTATGAGAGTATAGGGGGCAGAAAATCAGGAGAGAATCAGTGGCAGAGAATGATGAGAGACTGGGAGGCAGCGAATGAGGAGGGAATTAGACAAAGAGAATTATTACAGAACTAGTGGCAGAGAATAATTACAATGAGAGGCAGCAAAGGATTCGAGATGAAAGGCAGAGAATTATTAGAGAATGGAAGAGAAAGAATAATTAGAGAACGAGAGACAGAATTCTTAGAGAGTGAGAGACAGGGTTATTACAATTAGGGTCAGCGAACGATGAGAGAATGAGAAGGAGATAATCATTAGAGAATGACTGGCAGAGAATTGTTAGAGAGTGGGAGACTGCGAATTAGGATAGAATAAGAGGCAGCGAACTATGAGAGAATGGGAGGCTGGGAATGATGAGAGAACGAGTGGCAGAGAATTATTAGAGAATGAGATGCAGTGAAATATCAGAGAATTAGAGACAGCGAATTATTACAGAATGAGTGGCAAAGAGTTAACAGAGTGCTAGAGGAAGCTAAGTTTTCTAATTAGAGTCAGCGTATGAAGAGAGAACGAGAGGCAGCGAATTACAGGAGAAGGAGAGGTAGAGAATGTTTCAAGAATGAGAAGCAATGAATAACTGGAGAAAGAGAGGCAGAGATACATTGCAATGGGCGGCAGTGCGTGATGAGAGAATGAGAGGGAGCGAATGATGAGAGAATAAAAGGCAGCGAATTCTTGGAGAATGAGAGGCAACAAATGATGAGAGATTGTGAGGGAGATAATGAGTCGAGAATGAGTGGCAGAGAATTGTTAGAGAATGAGAGGCAGAGGATTCTTAGAGAATTGGAGGCAACGAGTTATGAGAGAATGGGAGGCAGCAAATTAAGAGAGAATGAGAGGGAGATAATTAATAGAGAATGCGTGGCAGAGAATTGTTAGAGAATAAATGGCAGCTAATTATTAGAGAATGAGAGTCTGCAAATCTGGAGTGAATAGGAGGCCGTGAATTTGGAGAGATCGGGAGGTAGCGAATTGTTAGACAATGAGAGACAGGGGGTTATTAGAGAATGACATTCAGAGAGATATTAGAGAATTAGAGGCAGCAAATTATTACAATCAGCAGCGAATTGTGAGAGAATGAGAGGCAGAGAAACGTTAGAGAATGAGAGGCAGTGGATTATGAGAGATTCAGTGCAAAGAATTCTTAGAATATGAGCGAAAGTTAATTCTTACAATTAGAACGGCATTAAGATTAGAGGCAGCCATTTTGAGAATCATCAGAGAATGAGAGATACAGAATTGTAGAGGAAGAATTTGGAGGGATAGAAATTGTTATAGGCAGAAAATGAATAGATTATTGGTATGGATTGAGAAGGATTAGGGGTAAAGGTTGAGAATGGTTTGAGATGGAGAATTAGATCAACAGTTAATAGAGAATTAGAGCCAGAGAGCTGTTTGTTAGAGGCAGAGATAGAGAATTAGACCGGGAGTTCTTAGAGAACTAGAAATACAGAAAGAGAGAGAGAGATTCTTAGAGAGAGGGAATTATTACCGGTAGAGAACTATTAGCATTAGTGGTTGAGAATGAGAGAGAATTCTTAAAGATGGCTTTGTTAGAGAAGCGGAGATGGAGAGGGAGAAAATGAGATTCATGAGAGACGGAGCATTATTAGCGATAGAGCGTTATTAGAGCGTTAAGGACGGAGAGCTCTTAGAGAACGGGAGAGTAGACTGAAAACTCTTAGAGATGGAGAACTGCTACAGGTGGAGATGGAGAAATCCCAGAGTTAGGGAATGATGAGAGAGAGAGGGAATTGAAGGCGGAATTTAAGGGAGAGAGGGAGAGAATGAAGGACAGAGATGGAGGTGGAGACGTTTTGGAGCCTACCTCAGCTTTGTCCATCTCCTTGGGCCGAGAGCAGCAGGCCACGTTTGGGTCATTGAAACTCCAACGAGGCATTGGCGGACAGCATGGAAAACAAGCAGAGAGAAGAGAAACGTGGCATGACGGCCAGAAGCAGCACCAAAGCCAAGGAGAAGAGAACCAACCCACGTTGGGTGACAGCGACAGGGGGGACTGCCGGCCATCAGCACCGGGGAGCCCGAAGGCAGCTGGTCCATGGACAGCTGTGACGTGCGGAAATCAAACTCCGTAAGCACCAAGTAGTTCTAAAGCAGGTATGTTTAATGAGCGATGCGCACACACCCTGGTGCAAGGGGGATAGCTCCGCCTCACTTGCACACCGCTGGGAGAAAGCGTGCTGCAGGTAGAGGCTGAACTAAGACAGAATCAGTTGTTGGCAGGAATTCGGATCCATATCCATGACATTCCTGAGACCCCATGAGCATGCGGTCCCTCCCCCCTTGCGCGTGCGGAGTGAGTCGTGGGGGTGGTCGTGGGATGAAGGCTCATCGTCTTCCTCGCTGTCAACTTTCGACCCAGGGGGAGGGGCACCCCTCAGACTGGTTCCAGCTTGCCCTGTGGACATCCAATCACCTCACTGTTCTCGGGCTGTTGCACCCTTGTCTTGCTGGCCTTCATCCGCCTTGTTATTCCAGACACGGTGTCTGCAAGCCCCATTCTTCTAACAGCTTCCACATCAACTAGCTTTTCACTACCCCTGTCCCAGTTTCTGTGAAGTTCCTTTCTCTCCTTGACTGTGGGGGCCTTCTTTCACCTTTCAAAAGAACAATACAAATGGAAAGGATTGGACAAAGAAACGGAGAAAGATCATATAAAGGAAAAGAGCTGGACTGAGACCCCCTGAAGGAACAGCACCGAACAGCGTGAAGAGACACGGAAAAGGAAAGGGGGAAAGGAAAGGAAAAGGAAAGGAGGGGGACAAGAGGGGGGCAGAAAGGGGGACACAGAACAAAGGAAAATAAGTGCTTGGGGGGCGGAAAGAGAAGGGAGGAGTTGGGGGGCAAAAAGTGAAGAGAGCACTTGGGGGGCCTGAAGTGAGGAGAGCGACTGGGGGGCAGAACGAGAGTAGTTATGGGGCAGAACGAGAGGAGAGGAGCTGGGGGGCACAAAGAGAGGAGAGTGCTTGGGGGGCAGAAATGAAGTTTTGGGGGGGCAAAAAGGGTTCTGAACAGAATAGGAAATGAACAGGAAAAGAACGGAACCAAGAAAGAGCAATGAGAAACTCCCATGGAAATGGATTTTACCAAGAAAAGGATTGGACCAAAATTGGAGCAAACTTGGGGACTTGGGGGGCAGAAAGAGAGGACGGGAGCTGGGTGCAGAAAGAGAGGAGAGCACTTTTGGGGCAGAAAGAGGGGACTGACTGACGTGAGGGTGGGAAAGCAAGGACTGACTGAGTTGGGGGGCGGAAAGGGAGGACTGACTCACTTGGGCGGTGGAACGGGAGCAAGGAATGAGTTGGGGGGCGGAAATTTAGCACTGACTCACGTGGGGGTGGAAAGGAAGGAGATGACTGACTTGGGGGGTGCAAAGCGAGGCAAAGAATGACTTGTGGGACGTAAAGGGAGAAGTGGCTGAGTTTGGGGGTGGAAAGGAAGAAGTGACTCACTTGGGGGGCGGAACAGGAGCACGGACTCACTTGGGGGGAGGAAAAACAGCACTGACTCAATTGGGGGGAGGAAAAGGAGCACTGACGACTCACTTTGGGGGTGGAACGGGAGCACTGACTCACTTGAGGGGTGGAAAGGGAGCAGTGACTGAGTTGGGGGGCAGAAAGGACGAGGGGAGTTGTGGGGCAGAGCGGGAGGAGGGAAGTTAGGGACCAGAAAGTCTGAAGAGGACTTGGGGAACAGAAGGAGAGGAGGGGACTTGGGGGGCAGAAAGGAAGAGCGGACTTGGGGGGCAGAAAGAGATGAAGGAAACTGGGGGGCAGAAAGAGTGGAGAGCACTTCGGGGGCGGAAAGCCCACCGAGAAAGAGGAGACTTGGGGGGCAGAAACGCAGGACTGGCTCTCTTGGGGGGCGGACTGGGAAGGGAGCACTTGGGGGGCAGAATGAGATGACTTGGGGGGCGGAAATCAAGAAAGAAAGAGGAGACTTGGGCTGAAAGGGAAAGGAGGACTTGGGGGGCACACAGAGAGGAGAGCACTTGTGAGGCGGAAAGATTAGAGACAACTTGGGGGGCAGAAATGGAGGTGTTAGGGAAGTGGAAATAGAGGAGAGGACTTGGGGGGCAGAAAGAGATGGGAGGAGTTGGGGGGCAGAAAGTAAAGGAAGAGTAGACTTGGGGGGGCAGAAAGAATAGAGTGCACCTGATGGGCAGGAAAAGGAGGGAGCAATTGGGGGGAAAAAACAGAGGAGGGCACATGGGGGGCAGAAAGAGTTGAGCTGGGGGTGAGAAAGGGAAGGGAGCTCTTGGAGGGCAGAAAGGGAAGAGACGACTTAGGGGGCAGAAAGCGAAGAGAGGGGACTTGGGGGGCTGAAAACAGAGAAAGAAAGAGGGAACATGGGGGGCAGAAGGAGAGGAGGAGACCGGGAGGGCAGAAAGAGAGGAAGGGAATTGGGGGGCGGGAAGAGAGGAAACAGGTTGTGGGACAGAAATAGAGGTGAGGACTTGGGGGGCAGAAAGCCCAGAAAGAAAGAGGGGACTTGGGGGGCAGAAAGCCCAGAAAGAAAGAGGGGACTTGGGGGGCAGAAAGCCCAGAAAGAAAGAGGGGACTTGGGGGGCAGAAAGCCCAGAAAGAAAGAGGGGACTTGGGGGGCAGAAGGAGAGGAGAGCTCTTGGGGGGCTGAAAGGGAGGAGAGGACTTGGGGGGCAGGAAGAGAGGTGAGGACCTGGGAAGCAAAAGGACCAGAGGGGACTTGGGAGGTAAAAGGAGGGGAGAGGACTTGGGGGGCCGAAACAGAAGAGGGGACTTGGGGGACCTGAAGAGAGGAAACAGGTTGTGGGGCAGAAGGAGGGGAGAGGACTTGGGGGGCAGAAAGAGTGGAGGGGACCTGGGGGGCAGAAAGGAAGAAGGAACTTGTTGGGCAGAAAGCCCAGAAAGGAAGAGGGGACTTGGGGGCAGAAAGCAGAGAAACGAGGAGGGGACTTGGGGGGCAGAAGGCCAGGAAAGAAAGAGGGGACTTGGGGGGCAGAAACAGAGGAGAGCACTTGGGGGGCAGAGAGAGGGTACCAACTAAATTGGGGGCAGAAAGGGAGGACTGACTGACTTGGGGGGCAGAAAGGGAAGGGAGGAGTTGGGGGGCAGAAAGGGAGGAACAGACTTGGTGAGCAGAAAGGAAAGAAAGAGTAGACTTGGAGGGCAGAAAGGGAGGAACAGACTTGGGGGGTGGAAAGCCCATAAAGAGGGGACTTGGGGGGCAGAAAGCCAAGGAAAAAAGAGGGGACTTGGGGGGCAGGAAGAGAAGCGAGCAAATGGGTGGCACAAGGAGAATACTTGGGGGGCAGCAAGAGAGGGGAGCACGTGAGGGGCATACAGAGAAGAGAGCACATGTGGGGCAGAGAGGAAATCAACCAAAGAGGGGACTTGGGGGCAGAAAGCAAAAAGGGAACATGGGGGTGGAAGAGACGGGAGCACTTGGGGGTACAAAGAGATGACTTGTGGGGCAGAAAGACCAGAAAGAAAGAGGAGACTTGGGGGGCAGAAAGCCAAGAGAGAAAGAGAGGATTTGGGGTGCAGAAAGGAAACAAAGAAAGAGGGGACTTGGGGGGCAGAAAGAAAGGAAGGGGGAACTTGGGGGGCAAAAAAAGAGGCCTGCACTTGGGGGGCAAAAAAAGAGGCCTGCACTTGGGGGGCAAAAAAAGAGGAAGTGACCTGGGGGGCCGAAAGATGGGACTGCGCTTGGGGGACCGAAAGAGAGGAGCAGACAACGACAGCGAGGCGAGGACTGACTTGAGGGGCGGAAAGAGAGCACTTGGGGGGCAGGAAAAGGGGAGGGAACTTGGAACGAAAGAAATGAAACTACTTGGGAGGTGGAAAGGGAAGAGAGCACTTGGGGGGCAGAACGAGAGGAGGGGACTGAGTGACTTGGGGGGCGGAAAGCAGAGAACGAAGGAGGGGACTTCGGGGGCAGAAGTAAAGGAAGAAAGAGGGGACTTGGGGGGCTGAAAGCCCAGAAAGAAGAAGGGGACTGGGGGGCAAAAAGGAAAGAAAGAGGGGACTTGGGGGGTGGAAAGGGAAGGGAGGACTTGCGGGGCACACAGAGAGGAGAGCACTTGTGAGGCGGAAAGATTAGAGACAACTTGGGGGGCAGAAATGGAGGTGTTAGGGGAGTGGAAATAGAGGAGTTGGGGGGCAGAAAGGGAGGAGAGGAGTTGGGGGGTTGAAAGAGAAGAGCGAGTTGGGGTTCAGAAAGGGAGGAGAGCTCTTGGGGGGCAGAAAGAAATGACTTGGGGGGAAGAAATAAAGCAGAGGACTTGGGGGGCAGCAAGGGAGGACGTGGGGGGCAAAAAGCGAGGCGAGGAGGGGACTGGGGACGGAAAGAGAAGAGAGCGCTTGGGGGGCGGAAAGGGAGCACTGACTCACTTGGGGGGCAGAAAGGGTACGACCTGAGTTGGGGGGCGGAAAGGGACAACTGACCTGGGGGGTGGAAAGGGAGGAGTGATCGACTTGGGGGGTGGAAAGGAAGGACTGAGTTGGGGGGCGGAAAGAGAGGATTAAATTTGGGGGCAGAAAGGGAGGATGGACTGACGTGGGGGGCGGAAAGCGGAGAAAGTAAGAGGGGACTTGGGGGGCAGAAGGAGATGAGGAGACTGGGAGGGCAGAAAGAGAGGAGGGGAATTGGGGGACAGGAAGAGAGGAAACTGGTTGTGGGGCAGAAATAGAGGTGAGGACTTGGGGGGCAGAAACCAAGGTGTGGACTAGGGGGGGAACAAAGACAGGAGAGCACTTGGGGGGCGGGAAGTGAGGAGAGACCGAGTTGACGGGTGGAAAGGGAGGAGTGACTGAGTTGGGGGGCGGAAAGCAGAGAAAGAAAGAGGGGACTTGGGGGGCAGAAATCAGAGAAAGAAAGTGGGGACTGGGGGGGCACAAAGGCAGGACTGGCTCACTTGGGGGGTGGACTGGGAAGGGAGCACTTGGGGGGCAGAATGAGACGACTTGGCGGGTGGAAAGGAGAGGTGGGGACGGGGGGAGAATGAGAGGAGGTAGCTGGGGGGCAGAAAGAAAGGAGAGCACTTGGGGGGCAGAAAGAAATGAGAGGGATTGGGGGGCAGAAGGAGGGGAGAGGACTTGGGGGCAGAAACAAAAAGGGAAGTTGGGGGTCAGAAGGACTGAACAGGACTTGAGGGGCAGAATGGAAGAGGGGGCTTGGGGGGCAGAAAGCAAAAAAGAAAGAGGGGACTTGGAGGGCAGAAAGCATAGAAACAAAGGGGGTTCTTGGGGGGCAGAATGGACAGAAAGAAAGAGGGGACTTGGGGGGCTGAAGGCCAAGCCAGAAAGAGGGGACTTGGGGGGCATGGAGAACAGTACTTTGGGGGCAGAAACCGAGGTGTGGAACTGGGGGGCAGAAAGAGAGGAGGGGACTTGGGGGGAAGATTGAGAGAAGGGGATTTTTGGGGCAGAACGAGAGGAGAGCAGTTGGGGGGCACAGAGAAGAGAGCACTTGGGAGCACTTGGGGGGCAGAAAGAGAGGAGGGGACTTGTGGGGCACAACGAGTGGAGATCACTTGGGGGGCAGGAAGAGAAGAGGAGGCCTGGGGGTCAGAAAGCAGACAGAAGGGGACTTGTGGGGCACAAAGCAGAGAGGAGAGCGCTTGGGGGGCAGAACGAGAGGAGGGGACGTGACGGGCAAAAAAAGAGGCCTGGACTTGGGGGGCCGAAAGATGGGACTGCGCTTGGGGGACCGAAAGAGAGGAGCAGTCTGTGGGGTAGCCAAAAGAGAGGAGTGGACATCAAGGGCAGAAAAAGAGGAGCGCACTTGGGGGGCGGAAAGAAACGACTCGGGGGGCAGAAAGAAAGCAGAGGACTTGGGTGGGAGAAAGGGAGGACACGGGGGGTGAAAAGCGAGGCGAGGACTGACTTGGGGGGTGTAAAGCGAGGAGGGGACTGGGGATGGAAAGAGAAGAGAGCGCTTGGGGGGCGGAAAGGGAGCACTGACACACTTGGGGGGCGGAAAGGGTAGGACTGACCTGGGGGGCGGAAAGGGACAACTGACCTGGGGGGCGGAAAGGGACAACTGACCTGGGGGGCGGAAAGGGACAACTGACCGACTTGGGGGGCGGAAAGAGAGGATTAAATTTGGGGGCAGAAAGGGAGGATGGACTGACGTGTGGGGCGGACAGCGGAGAAAGTAAGAGGGGACTTGGGGGGCAGAAAGAGAAGGGAGCACCAGGGGGGCAGAAAGGGAGGTGGGGACTTGGAGGGTGGAAAGCCAAGGAAGAAAGAGGGGAATTGGGGGCAGAAAGCAAGGGGAATCCTGGGCTGAGTTGGGGGGCAAAAAAGGAGAGGCCTGGACTTACTTGGGGGGCAGGAAGGAGAGGCCTGGACTTACTTGGGGGAGCCAACGAGAGGTCTTCTCTTGTACGCTTCAGTCTCCTCCTTCTTCCTTCCTCCCTCTCAATCAGAGCCATTCTTCCTTGGCGCAGAGAGCAAGAAAGAGGAGCAAGCTGTGTGGAAACGAATGCCACAACGCCCGTTGATTCCCAGTAGCTGGCATGGAAAAGCTGTGGCAGGGCCGCAGCTGGAAATGCTGTCAGGACATCTGGACAATCCGAGGCAGAAGCAACCCGCTTGGATCCCCACCGCACCGCACATCTGTGCGGTTCCAGCCGTACGGTGAGAGGGACACAGGGGTCATGCAGATGTCTGGGCCGAAAGATGCTGCTGATGGAAAGATCATCTACGATCAAGGGCAAATGCTCAGCCATGTCGAAGGCTGGCAGCAAACTCCAGCCAGGAGCCATCTCCAGAGAAAGAGATCCTGCCTCAGTGGCAGTCAGCCCTTCCATGGGCTTGAGGAGAGCTGCAGCCGGGCTCCACCCCTTCCGGTAGCACAGCTGAATTGCCTTCACCTGTGCTCCCGCAGCTGACTCAGCGCTTGCCTCAGCTGCTCCATCCCAGCTTCAGGCTGCCAGCCACAGTTGCCCATCCAGCATCTCCAAGGTGGCTTCTTCACCAAGCTGCTGTGTCAATGTTCAAGCGTTCCAATGGTTCTGCTCAGCCCTGTGCTGGGGGGGGAGGGAGTGGGGGGGCGGAAAAAGAGGGAGGGCTTTGGGGGCACAAAGAGAGGAGACCACTCGGGGAGCGGCAAGAGACAAGCAGACTTGGGGGGCAGAAAGCAGAGAAAGAAAGAGGGGATTTAGGGGGCAGAAAGCAAAGAGGGGACTCGGGGGGGAGAAAGCAAAAATAAAGAGGGGACTCGGGGGGCAGAAAGCCAAGAAAGAGGGGACTCGGGGGGCAGAAAGCCAAGAAAGAAAGAGGGGACCTGGGGGGCAGAAAGCCAAGAAAGAGGGGACTCGGGGGACAGAAAGCCCAGAAAGAAAGAGGGGACCTGGGGGACAGAAAGCCCAGAAAGAAAGAGGGGACTCGGGGGGCAGAAAGCCCAGAAAGAAAGAGGGGACTCGGGGGGCAGAAAGCCAAGAAAGAAAGAGGGGACTCGGGGGACAGAAAGCCCAGAAAGAAAGAGGGGACCTGTGGGACAGAAAGCCCAGAAAGAAAGAGGGGACTCGGGGGGCAGAAAGCCAAGAAAGAGGGGGTTTGGGGGGGAGAAAGCAGAGAAAGAAAGAGGAGACTTGGGGGGCTGAAAGCCAAGAAAGGGAAGGGAGCACTTGGGGGGCTGAAAGCCAAGAAAGAAAGAGGGGACTTGGGGGGCAGAAAGGGAGGAGAGCACTTGGGGGGCAGGAGGAGAGGTGAGGACTTGGGGGGGCAAAAGGACAGGTGGGGACTTGGGGGGTAAAAGGAGGGGAAAGGACTTGGGGGGCCGAAACAGAGGAGCAGACTTGGGGGGGAAAAGAGAAGAGAGCACTTGGGGGGCAGAAAGAGAGGAGGGGACTTGGGGGGGGAAAGAGAGTAGATCACTTGGGGGGCAGAAGGAGAGGAGGGGACTTGGGTGGCAGAAAGAGACGACTTGTGGGGCAGAAAGGAAGAGCGGAGTTGGGGGGCAGAAAGAGAGGAGGGGACTTTGGGGGCTGAAAGGGAGGAGAGGAATTGGGGGGCCGGAGAGGTGAGGACTTGGGGGGCAGAAGGCGAGGAGGGGAGTTGAGGGGTAGAAAGAGAGGAGAGGACTTGGGGGGCTGAAACATAGGAGTGGACTTGGGGGGCAGAAAGGACAAGGGGACTTGGGGGGAGAAAGAGAGGAGAGGACTTGGGGGGGCAGGAAGAGAGGACTTGGGGGCAGAATGGAAGAGGGGACTTGGGGGGCAGAAAGAGAGTAGAGGGATTGGGGGGCAGAAGGAGGGGAGAGGACTTGGGGGCAGAAAGGAAGAGGGGAGTTGTGGGGCAGAATGGGAGGAGGGAAGCTGGGGGTCAGAAAGACTGAAGAGGACTTGGGGGGCAGAAGGAGGGGAGGGGACTTGGGGGGCAGAAATATAGGAGAGGACTTGGGGGGCAGAAAGGGAGAAGGGACTTGGGGTCAGAAGGAGAGGAGGGGCTTGGGGGGAACAAGGAGAGGACTTGGGGGGCAGAAAGGAAGAGGGGACTTGGGGGGCAGAAAGGAAGAGGGGACTTGGGGGGCAGAAGGAGAGGACAAGACTTGGGTGGCAGAAAGAGAGGTCAGGACTTGGGGGGCAAAAGGAGAGGAGGGGAGTTATGGGTCAGTAGGTGTCATGGGGTTATCAAGATCAATCTGGGTCCGTGACAGGGGAGGGGGCAGTAGGCCCGTAGCCCCCCGGCCCCCTCGGAAAAAAGGGAAAAAAGGGAAAAGGGGTCGGGAGATGGGAGTTGAAGGGAACAAACGGAGCAGCGGCAACGATCTGAGGAGTAAAACTTATTTACTAACTATGATATCGGAATGCAAGATAACACACTATAATACAATATAATCAGAATTGAAGCTAATAAATCAAATATAATGAGAGAGAGAGGTTTCCGAACGCCGAGAGGCCTACTTTGAAGTTGAAGGCGCCGCGGCTTGGAAGCACACCCACACCCGCTGCCAGGCAGTGAGAGAGAGAGAGCGTCGCTTCCGTGACGTATCTTCCCTCTCTGGTTGCGAGGTCCCCTGGGACGTGTAGTACTTCTTCTCTGTGCTGCACATGATGTTGTGATGTGGAATACCAATAGCAACAATGACAAAACACAAAACCATGACAGTAGGAGAGGAGGGGACTTGGGGGGCAGAAAGAGAGGACTTGGGGGGCAGAAAAAAAGAGGGGACTGGGGGGGCTTAAAGGCTGAAGATGACTTGAGGGGCAGAAAGTGAGCACTTCAGGGGCAGAAAGAGAGGACTTGGGGGGCAGAAGGAGAGCAGGGGACTTCTGGGGCAGAAAGGGAGGAGGGGAATCGGGGGGCAGGAAGAGAGGAAACAACTTGTGGGGCAGAAAGAGAGGTGAGGACTTGGGGGGAACAAAGAGAGGACTTGGGGGGCAGAAACACAGGAGAGGACTTGGGGGGCAGAAAGGAAGAGGGGACTTGGGGGGCTGAAAGGGAGGAGAGCACTTGGGGGGCAGGAGGAGAGGTGAGGACTTGGGGGGCAAAAGGACAGGTGGGGACTTGGGGGGTAAAAGGAGGGGAGAGGACTTGGGGGGCAGAAAGGAAGAGCGGAGTTGGGGGGCAGAACGGGAGGAGGGAAGTTGGGGGTCAGAAAGACTGAAGAGGACTTGGCAGTGGGAATGCAAGCAGGACTGTATGGAGCAGCAGCCGTGGAGCAAGACAAGACGGCTAAGGCGGCTCTGGAAGGAGCAGGGGCGGCTCGCGGCTCCGACTGGATCAACGCCCGCCTGAAGGGCTGAAGAAGTTTGTGGAGCGCTGTGCTCACCTGTAGGGGCGGATGGGAGAGCTGGGTGATGAAGTTGTGAAGGCGTGTAAGCGATGTGAGAACTTGTGATAAACCATTTGGATCCTTCGCATCTGAGTCCGTGCATCAGACGCAGCACTTGGGGGGCAGAAGCAGAGGAGGGACTTGTGGGGCAGAAGGAGAGGAGCTGTGGGGCGGAATGTGCGGAGGCGACTCGCGGGGCTGCGCTGGCTGTGCGCTGCTGCTGCCCGGCACGGTGCCACTCGGCGTGCACCCCGCAGCAGAGCCACGCGCAGCGCAGGCCCGGCGGTGCGGCAGGAAGGGCCGGCCCGGCTGCGCCGCTCGCTCCGCGCCGCCCTGCTGGCAGCGGCTGTGGCGGCGCCTCCCAGGGGCGCTGCGCCTTGCGGTGCTCGGCGGGCTGCGCGCTGCTCGTTGCGCTCTCTCTTATTCCGCTGCGTTTGTTTCCCTCCGTTTCCATCGGGCTGCGTTCCGGCGCCTCATCTCGCGTTCCGACATCGCGGTTAGTAACGCAGGCCCTCCTCCTCAGACGGCCGCCGCCGCTCCGCTTGTTCCCTCCGCCCAGCTCCCGTCTCCCCCCCCCCCCCTTTTCCCTTCCCGTTCTCGGGGTCTGGGGGCCCGCGGGCCGGCCGCCCCCCGTCACGGGCACGGACGGACCCGGAGAACTCCGCGACAGCTCGGCGTCAGCGGGCGGGGCTGTACAGCTTTTAGCGCCGGCCCGGTGGGTGGGCAGGAGGGAAGGCACGGCGGCGTTTCTTCAAGCCGGAGGGCGCGACCGCCTGACGCTGCGCGCCTTCCGCTGCCGTTCGTTCTGCCCGCCCCTCTTCGCAGCCGCCCGCTCTGAATCCGCCCTTCGTTCTGGCAGCTCCGGCCAAGGGACTGCAAGCACTTACATCTGCTCAGCGTAGCGGCCGAGGATTAACGGCGGGCTTCCCTGTGGTGGAGCCGCGCTCACAGATCACCGGATGAGGGCGCTGACGGAGCTGACGGACACGCCCGCCTGTACCCGAATGCGGCGCGCTACGATTTGCGCTTTGACGCTTCCGGCCCGGACGCAGCGCCCTCCTCGCAGACAGCGCGGCGTGCAGCCTGGTTTGCGGGCCGCCTTCTCGGTTTGCCGCACGCCTTCGGAAGGCCGAGCGCTGCTGCTCGCGCTCGTGGCGGCGGCCTGCGGTCAGCCTGCCGCTGCACTGCAGTGCGTCCGTTCTGTGCAGAACTCTCCTCCCAGACCGGAGCGCGCCGGGGCTGGCAGCGAACATGGAGCGGTTTAGGAACAGTCTGAGAAGCGCGGGGCCAGCAGTGCGATGGGATTTCACTCCTGAGCGCCTGTGGGATCCCGAGAAACCAAGCCGGTGTTGGAGTCGGGGATGGTGCAGCTTGGATAGACGTAAGGAGGTACGGCTTACCCGGGCCTTGGCTCGTGCTTACCGTGCTCTATGCAGCACCATTCTGGAGAGAGGGAGTTTCCGGGCTGAGGTTCAAGACAAAGGGGGAAATCCCCGCGTGGAATCTGCTGAGTCCCAGGAGGCAGCACTAACAACGCCAGCTGCCCCTGTGGAAGGCGAGGCACGGAGAGGGGCGTCCTGGCGTCCAGAGTGGGAAGAAGCAGCGGAGGGGGAGGCCGAGGAAGATCCAGGCGAGGGGCCCTCCTCAGCTCCGAGAGCGGCAAAAGGGCAAACTCAGAGGCATGGGGAGGAGAGTGATGAGGAGGAAGGCTCTGTTGCTGCTCGTCGACCTCTGGAGATGTCTGAAATCCAAGGCTCAAGAAAGGAGTTTACACGGCGCCACAACGAATCTCTTGTTACCTGGCTGCTTCACTGTTGGGACAGCGGGGCCAGCAGCTTGTCTCTGGATGGGAACGAAGCTCGCCAACTAGGAGGCATTGCCAGAGACCCAACTGTTGGCAGAGGGACCAGTAGATCAGTACATCAGTACATCAGTAGATCAGTAGATGCTTGGACGGGGCTGCCACCCTCTGGGAGCAAATGTTAGTAGCTGTGAGGGAAAAGCTTCCCTCCAAGGACGGTCTGAAGCCTGCGATGAAAAAGTGGGATACAATTGAAGCAGGTATCCAGTCTTGGAGGGAAACAGCTGTGGTGGAAATGTTGTATAACCCTAATTTTGGCCCTAACGATCCTCGCCAAGACCAGGATCCTGAGAGAGTGAGGACGACGCCTGATGTGTGGCAGAAACTCGCCGAGACAGCAGCAGGGAGGCACGCCGTTACGCCGGCAGCAATGTCTCAAAGGTACGAGGGACAACGGAGAAGAGCCCTCGTGTTTGGGTTGGTTCTCACGCTCCAACACTTGGAACAGCAGTTACCCCCAACTCACGCCTCCATCGCAGCCATCTCAGGAGTAACGGACAGACTGAATGCAATGCAAGAGCAAATGTCTCTGTTGGCTAATAGTGGTGATCCCGTAGCAGGATGAGAAACCACTGATGAGGATCAGGATCATCAAAGGGGCCTAATGAAGGAGCTGATCAAACTAGTCCAATTAATTAAAGGCGATGAACCCTCCTCCTCACCTGTATCATCAAAGGTCTCCGCTATTAAACACGAATGCTTTCCGGCTCAAGCAAGGAAGAACAGCACGAGCACATGGCGCACGGCCTTGTGGCGTTACCTGCGTGAGCACGGGGAAGACAGGAGGGAGTGGCATGACCAAGCCACTCCTGTACTACGAGCACGGGGGAGAGAAGTACAGAACAGGTCAGCCACCAGTACAGCTGCTCCAGTTCCCACAGGTAATGAATGGAGGGGCCCTGCCCTCAGTCAGGGGAGGGAGAGGGATAACAGACTTTATTGGGCTGTGTGCATTCGGTGGCCTGGCACATCAGCAGCACAGAAATAGAAGGCACTGGTGGATACCGGTGCACAGTGCACTCTGATGCCCTCCAGTCATGAGGGGACAGAATCAATCCATATTTCTGGAGTGACTGGGGGCTCTCAAGAATTGACTGTGTTGGAGGCCGAAATCTTTACCAGTCTTTACCAGCCTCACTGGTAAAGACTGGCAAAAACATCCTACTGTGACTGGCCCAGGGGCTCCATGCATACTTGGCATCGACTACCTCAGAAGGGGGCATTTCAAGGATCCTAAGGGGTATCGATGGGCCTTTGGAATAGCTGCTGTAGGCGCTGACAACATTAAGCAGTTGTCTGTTTTGCCTGGCCTATCGGAAGACCCATCTGTTGTGGGGCTGCTACGAGTGAAAGAGCAGCAGGTACCGATTGCTACAAAGACTGTGCACAGACAGCAGTACCGCACCAACAGGGATTCCTTGCTCCCCATTCATGAGTTGATTCGCCAGCTGGAGAATCAGGGGGTGATAAGCAAAACTCGCTCACCTTTTAACAGCCCCATATGGCCAGTGCGCAAAGCCAGTGGAGAATGGAGGCTGACAGTAGACTGCCGTGGCCTGAATGAGGTCACACCCCCACTGAGCGCTGCTGTGCCGGACATGTTGGAACTCCAGTACGAGCTGGAGTCAAAAGCAGCCAAATGGTATGCCACCATTGACATTGCTAACACCTTCTTCTCCATTCCTTTGGCCACAGAATGTAGGCCACAGTTTGCCTTCACCTGGAGGGGCGTTCAGTATACTTGGAACCGTTTGCCCCAGGGGTGGAAACACAGCCCAACCATTTGCCATGGGTTGGTCCAAACTGTACTGGAACAGGGTGGTGCGCCTGAGCACCTGCAGTACATTGATGATATCATTGCGTGGGGCGATACAGCAGAAGAAGTTTTCATGAAGGGAGAGCAAATAATCCAAATTCTTCTGCAAGCTGGTTTTGCTATAAAGTGAAGTAAAAGGGCCTGCCCTGGAGATTCAGTTCCTAGGTATAAAGTGGCAAGATGGGCGTCGTCACATCCCAGCAGATGTGATCGATAAAATCGCTGCTATGTCTCCGCCCACTAGCAAGAAAGAGACACAGTCTGTTCTGGGCGTAGTGGGCTTTTGGAGGATGCATGTTCCAAACTACAGCCTCATTGCAAGCCCCCTTTATCAGGTGACGCGGAAGAAGAATGATTTTACATGGGGCCCTGAGCAGCAGCAGGCTTTTGAACAGATTAAACAGGAGATAGCCCGTGCCGTGGCCCTGGGGCCAGTACGGATGGGACAGGATGTAAAGAACATCCTCTACACTGCTGCTGGTGAGAAAGGTCCCACTTGGAGTTTGTGGCAAAGAGCCTCAGGAGAGACCCGAGGCCGACCCCTGGGATTTTGGAGTCGAGCATACAAGGGGTCTGAAGAGGGCTACACTCCAACTGAGAAGGAGATCTTAGCTGCATATGAGGGGGTTCGGGCTGCTTCCGAAGTAGTCGGTACTGAAACGCAGCTCCTCCTGGCACCTCGACTGCCAGTGCTGAACTGGATGTTTAAAGGATAGGTTCCCTCCACCCATCATGCTACTGATGCCACCTGGAGCAAGTGGATTGCGCTGATTACACAACAAGCGCGGATGGGGAACCTCAGTCGTCCGGGAATTTTAGAGGTGATCATGGACTGGCCTGAAGGTAAGAAGTTTGGAACATCACCAGCAGAAGAGGTGTCACGTGCTAAAGAGGCCCCACCATACAATGAGCTACCAGAAAATGAGAAGAAATATGCCCTGTTCACTGATGGATCGTGTCGTATCGTGGGGAAGCATCGCAGATGGAAAGCTGCTGTGTGGAGCCCCACACGACAGGTTGCAGAGGCCACTGAAGGAAAAGGAGAATCAAGTCAGTTCGCAGAGGTAAAGGCTGTCCAGCTGGCCTTAGATGTTGCTGAACGGGAGAGGTGGCCAATGCTTTATCTTTATACCGACTCATGGATGGTGGCAAATGCCTTATGGGGGTGGTTGTAGCAGTGGGAGCAAAATAACTGGCAGGGAGGGGTAAACCTATTTGGGCTGCTGAACTGTGGAAAGACATTGCTGCCCGAACAAAAGATATGGTTATAAAGGTGCGTCATGTGGACGCTCACGTGCCCAAGAGTCGGGCTACTGAAGAACAACAGAACAACCATCAGGTAGATCGAGCTGCCAGAATTGAGGTGGCTCCAATAGACCTGGACTGGCAGAACAAGGGTGAATTATTTCTAGCTCGATGGGCCCATGAGACCTCGGGCCACCAAGGAAGAGACATGACATAGAAGTGGGCTAGAGACCAAGGGGTGGACTTAACTATGGACGCTATTGCACAGGTTATTCATGACTGTGAGACACGTGCCTTAATTAAACAAGCCAGGAGGATGAAACCTCTCTGGGGGGAAGGGCGATGGCAAGAGTATAAATACGGGGAGGCGTGGCAGGTTGATTCTATCACCTTGCCACGATCTCACAATGGTAAGTGTTATGTGCTTACCATGGTGGAGGCAACCACTGGGTGGCTCGAAACATATGCAGTACCCCATGGTACGGCCCGAAACACCACATTGGGTCTGGAGAAACAAGTCCTGTGGCGACATGGCACCCCAGCAAGAATTGAGTCAGACAGTGGGACTCATTTCCAAAATTCCCTTGTGGATACCTGGGCCACAGATCATGGCATCGAGTGGGTTTATCCCATCCCCCATCATGCACCAGCCTCTGGTGAGATCGAACGCTACAGCAGGTTGTTACAAACCACGTTGAAGGCAGTGGCTGGCGGAACATTGACGCACTGGGAGAAGCTTTTGGCAGATGCCACCTGGCTGGTCAGCACCAGAGGATCGGTCAGCCGAGATGGTCCTACAGGGTCCGCTCCCTGCGTACTGTCGAGGGAGACGAGGTCCCTGTGGTACAGGTAAGAAGCATGCTGCGGAAAGCAGTCCAGGTTCTTCCAGCTTCCAGAAAGGGCAAAGCTCTCCGTGCAGCTGTTTTTGCACAGGGACCGGGGTGCACCTGGTGGGTGATGGAGCAAAACGGGGACATCTAGTGTGGACCAAAAGGGAATGCGATGCTGGAGGAGTGCAGTCAGTAACTCCGTGTGTTTAATGCTCGTCAATTACGGTTTGCTCGTATATATTAAGCGTGGTGTGATTATGTGGAATAAGGGGTGGAATGTCACGGTTTTACGGTCATCAGTATTGCACACCATAGCATCAAGTAGTGCTGGGGATGGAAGCGTTGACGTCGCGGTTGCACAGACTAAAGGGAAGCCGCCCCGTCCCCGGCAGGCTGTTGGCTGCGCTGACCTCATCCCTGCACGGGGGGGACGCACAGAAGGCGCTGCCGGCTCAGCTGCCTTCCTTTCGCGTTCCTTCGTCGCTTCCGCTTCGCCTCTCCTGGCTGCTGCCCAGCTGCGCCCGCTGCTCCAGCGCGACTGCAGGGCCCGCGGCGTTTGTTCCAGATACGCTCGTCCCGCGTAGCGAACTGCTTTGTTGCTCCTCCGGCCGCCGCCGCTGTTCTTTCCTTTCATTATTTTGGGGTCCCCCGTTTCCCTTTCGCAGACTTTGCCAGGTCCCCCCGCCCTCTGCGCACGGAACCGGGCCGAACCAGCGCGTCAGCCGCCGGCAGAGCAACAGCTTGCTGCAGTGAGGGGCGGCCGGGGTGCCCGAACGCGGTGGCTGCACCGGGCCTCAATATTCAAGAAGCCCGTACATCTACGCTGGGCCGAAGAATAACAGTTTGAATATCTCGTACGGCTATACGTACGTCTATATATAGATAGATATTCGCCTGCTATATCGGAGGGACGGTCGGGGGGGAAGCCTTCGCAAAACTACGCGTGCGCCAGTTTATGCGCCTCAATACGCACGCGCTAGTTCTCGCACAGCACTACGCATGCGCCAGGTGCGGCGCCGTACTAAGCGCGCGCCATTTCCAGCCCAACGCTGCGCATGCGCCACGCTCGGCACGGTATTGCGCATGCGCCATCTCCCGCAGGAGCGCTACTCCTGGCAAAAAGCTGCGCGCAGCAGCCGATGCACAGCACTACGCATGCGCCGCTTTCGGCACTCCATTACGCGTGCGCTCTTTTTGTCGCACTGTTACACACGCGCCGCTTTGGGCACGGCACTACGCATGCGCCGCTTCATGCACCGCAACGCGCGCGCGCCAGCTCCGGCACAACAGAACGCATGCGCCCGTTCTCGTGTAATACTACGCATGCGCTCGCTCCAGCAGCCCGCTGCGCATGCGCCGGTTCATTCAAAGCACGCGCACGAGCCATCTTCGGAACAACGCCACGCGTGCGCCATTTCCGACCCGACAGCACGCGTGCGCCAGTTTACGTCACGCAACGCACATGCGCCAGTTCCGGCAGCGCACCACGCATGCGCCAGGCCCATCGCAGCACTACGCATGCGCCGCTCTTGAGGCAGCACTACGCATGCGCCCCTCTCAGCACGGCGCTTCGCACGCAGCAGCCTCAGCGCGCCACTCCGCCCGCTTGCGCAGTTTTGGACTCGTGCTCCGCCTGCGCGCCATTCTCTAATCAGCGCTGCGCGTGCCCCCGTCACAGCGCTCTGCCACGCACGCGCCATTTTCAACTCCTCGGTACGCGTGCGCTCGTTACCGCGCTTCACTACGCATGCGCCCGTTTGCGGGCCGCACTACGCATGCGCCAGTCTGTACACACCACTGCGCACGCGCGGCCGTCGGCGCCGCGCACGCCCTACTTTCTGCACAGCAATACGCATGCGCGAGTCTCGCCGGGCGCATGCGTTTTGCTTTCCGCGCGGCCGGATACAGACGGGCGCGGTTTTGCAGTTTGGCCACGCGGTGGCAGCAGAGACCGCGCAAAGCCCTTCGTTGTGCCGCTCGCGGCCGTCCGTTCCGTGCGGCTTTTTGAACACGACGGGGCTCCTTCCAACGTGCCGCTGTGCGTTAGGGCTCTTAAAATAGAGCCCCGAGGAACGCGCGTTTTGATCGTACGTGGTACCCTGCGTGCTACAGGGCTTCGTGCCTGGACCTTCAGCCAACCGCTCACCCGCGGAATTGCGCGCATCTCGGCGTGCGCTGGACCTTCTGACTCTACCCGCTTCCCCTCCGCTGCAGCGCACGCAGCACCGCCCTCACCGACCCGGACATCTCGCATCTTCTCCTTGCTGCAGCGGCGGGCCCCAAGCGCAGAGGTCCCGTCAGCACCTCACTCCCTGCAGTACAGTCCCCACATCGTCCGTGACCACGAACAGCCCCAGGGGCCGTGGCTCACCGACGGAACCTCACGGCCGTCTCTCGCAGGATGGCCGGAGAGTTGTACCGGTGGGCCAGGCTCAGCTGCAGCTTTTTATCTGCCCTCTGATCCGACTGCAGCTGCAGAGAGAGCACGAAGGCACAGGGCTTGCAGTCCCTCCCCAGCCGGCTGCAGCAGTGCCTCCTGCCAGCACTCCTCCCAGACCTTTCCCATTTCTCAGGCAGGAACCCCGTGGGGCTGAGCAGAAGAGAGCTGCGAGCAGGGAATCCAGGATGCTGGGACTCTGTCCTGCTGCCAAAGGTCTTCTCTGGCATTCTGAAGGTGGGCAGAAGCCTGCAGGAGAGCCTCCGGGACTGCACAGAAGGCAAGAAACCAGGGATGCAGCTGCAGGCAGCGATCTCTGGGCTGGAGCAGTGCAGCCGGGCACAGACACTGCACAACCCGCAACCCGGGCACGCAGAGGAAGCTCATTTAGATGAGGCTTAGGGAGCCGCCCTTATCAAGCACTCCCCAGTCCTACGGGTCCGCATGGACTTCACGTGTTGCTCAAGCTCTTCCCACTGCAGGAGTTCAGAAGCAACAGCAACCCTGACCCAAACAGGTAAACGGCAATATGCACAGAAAAATAAACACCCGTAAAGAACACGGCGCTCTGCAGCCCTCCCAAGAGCTTGGTACTGACTTTAGACCACTCTACAGGCTTCCCATCCTTTCCCCCTTCCTTCCCCTACCTCCCCCATTCCACTTCCAGGCTCTCCCTCTCTTTCCTCCATCCTTCCCCACGGCGTCCCCCAGCACTGTCCCAGTGTTCTGCGACTGCTGTCACCTGACAATCATTGAAAAGTACTTTTCGAACACATTGAATCAGACTGTGTACTATCACAGCTAAGTACCAAAAGAAGTTGAAAAAGGAATATAAAATTATGTATTAGTAATAAGCTCCGACCTGCTTGAAGACCAGCAATAGCTCTTCATCCTGGAGTAATGCCTGAACACAACCCGGCCTCGTGGCCATGGTCTCAGCGTAGGCAGTGGCTCCAGTACATCAGATCTGAGTCAGAACAGCAAAGCTGACTGCAGAGCACTGCTGCTCGGTTCCTTTGACTCAAAGACACGTGCGGCACTCAGTGTGTTGGGAGAACATCGCTCCAAGGGTCCTGACCTCCTCCTGCAGCTACAAATGAAGCAACAGAGCGCAAGGGGCCAGGAGGAGGATTAGACTATTTTTACATCCCGCTTTTCCTGAAGCGCGGAGCTGCCAGCATACGCCGAGCTCCTCAGCAAAACAGAACAAAACAAACAGCAGCAGTAGAGAGGGGCGACATTCAGTCCGCCTGGAAGACTCTCAGGAGCAACCCTTTTGGAGCGAGCAACCCCAGGCTTCCCTCTTCAGTCAATGCAGGAACGCATCCCAGACACCGACAGGCTGCAGTGCGCGCGCCAAGCCTTTCTTTCTCTCCAGAAGCACAACAGCATCAAGAAGGGCAGCCCCGTGGCTTCTCCTGCCCAGAACACGAGCTACGGCCAGTGAAGTGCGACAGAAGCACTCCACTCTTGGGCATCAGCACCACCCAATGAGCCTGAATAAAAGGAGACTCCGACGTGACTGTGAAAAATCATCTCCTCGAGCAATGCCCTGGTAGGATTCACCACACGGTGAGTTTCACGTGGAACTGTAACGCATTTCTCCTCTGTCGGAAGCATTTTTTGTAAGCTCCGAACAGTACACAAATCCTGTCACACTGGGAGGGCTCTTCACTGTACTCCTCAAGGGAACTTGGTGAAACACAACTTCATACAAGTGTCATTTGTAAACTTACTCTTCTCAGTTACTGGTCACCGGTTCCAGATTCGGGGCTGATGCTGAATCCCTCAGAGCTGCTCTACCCGGCCCCTGGCAACACCCCTCAGGTACCCTGGGATCATCAATGCAGCTCTGAGTAAACTCAGAGCGAAGCTGCAGCAACAGCACAACGGTACCCTGGAAAGAAAAGATCTGGAACGAACGCTGAGTAGCGCCGCTTCGTGAGCAACCCTCCAGAGCCAATTGAGTGCAACACAACCCGCTCCTGCGCTCTGGGACCCCCGGAGAATTTCTCAGAGGTTTCCAAGGGTCCCCTAGTTGACTTTTGGACATCCTGGAACGTTCTCATGGAACCCAGCGCCCCCTAATGCGCCCCACAGGGAAATCTGGAGGCGACCAGAAATGCCACAGAGCTACTCAGCATGCTCCAGGGAGCTCCAGACGCACCTCACAGTGCCCTGCAACCCATGCACAGCTCCTCCGCGTGCTCTAGGGTTCTCCATTAGCTTCCCCATGTGCCCTACTGGACTCCAAGGACCACCAGGTGCATTCAGCTACACGCTATGGCACTCCCGGAGCCCGCCGCCACCACACGGAAGGGTTTGCCACGCCGCCCCAGCTGCCCAGCCCCTGCGGAGCTGCACTGAGCCTGAGCGCAGCGCGCGCTTGTTCCAGTACACAAAGAGGAGCCTTTATTCCAGGATACGTTTTTTCCTAAACTTCAAAGCTGCATTACGTTTGGGCGGCGGGGCTGGTGGGATTGTTTCATGTAAAACCAATGAGAAACAAACATCTGCTACAAACAGGTAACAAAATTCACATTGAGTACCATCGTGTTATTTATCTGCAACTGTCAACAGTACAACAAAATCAGATACAAAAGATTGCTCGGTCAAAGCATTAGCGAAAGACGTGATCTAAACGCACAGCAATCGCAGCGCGATCAAACACTAAGAAAACAATCACCAGAACCTGAAAGCCTTCAAGAGCTGCCGGGAGCACACGGCCGAAGGGAAGCTACCGGGTTTGTGCAACACAGCGGGCGTTTGAACCAAACGAAGGCTGAGGTCAGAAACGCGCGCTGCACCGGCACACGTACGGCCAGAGGGAGCAACGCGGTGAACAACGCAGCAGGTGCTCCAACTTCGCCTTGCGGCACGCGTACGTTTCAAAGAAGTCTCTGTGAAAAACGAGGTCTGTGTGCAGGCACTATCAAAGGAAACAGCAAGAGGCAGCGACAGACGGAGCGTGTCACAGATGCATCACGGTGTACTCCGCGAACCGCACAGTGATTAAGAACAACGATCCTGGAGATGAAAGACAAATCTCTGCTCAGAGAACGCACTGGAGCCTGGACGTCTTCATTACGCGTTTTACGCCTGGCTTTCCTCCCCAGTGATCTTAGCTGGTGTTTCTATGAGGGAGAGGGAGGCTCTCATGAAGGTACTTCATGCTGCCATGCTCCGAGAAGTCAGAAACAACGTGATTGTCCCCTCTCAGCAGCCACTTCGTAGTTAAGAGTCCTTCAATTCCTACTGGTCCGCGTGCGTGGATACGAGAAGTACTAATTCCAACTTCAGCGCCTGCAGAAAACATACAGGATCAAGTTAGTCCATCCTCAGAAGATATTTAACTTGGTACTATACGGATTTGCATCCTCACGTAGAAAAAGCCACTCAGTGACCCGCCTTTCTCCACTCCTCCCAAAGCATCAGAAGTTACCTGTTCTGATGGAGAAGTCAGTCAGACAGGCTTAACTCCTACATTGTAATGTGGACTTATTTATACTTCTGGCTGCTACAGCGTCCCTTTTAGAGAGAGAGAAGCCAGAAAGGTAGGTATGTCTTGTATACATTTGACACATTTTTGCAGAGGGTTTACCCTTTGACAAGTAAGAGCTACATTCGTCAAGCCTGCAAGCTAGCATCCTGTCTTAAATCTGACTGAGGAGACCCCTTTTAAGGTTTTCTAAGACGTTAAGAACCATTTTGTAGCGTACAGAGCACGGTACATTCCAGCCTGCACAGCAGTAGCCTGCTCCAGAGATCTCCAGCTGTTTCTACTTCAGGAAAGATTGTTTCCCATGTCTTCTGCAACTGGCAGTAGGCACACATTTATTCAGGTAACTGCTTGGTCGCAGTCTTTCTTTCTTCCCACACCACTGGACCTGCAAACTGCACAGCAGCTCCATCCGCCCAGCAGGAACAGAGCACAGCATTCTTTACAGCATTAACAGAAAGATGAAAAGAACATCAACTGGTCACCTATTTCAGGTCCTGTGTTGCACTGTTCTGTCATTACATGCATACAACATACTTGATTCTGATTTAATAGAACCTCAACTGACCCAAAACATTTCTGCTCCCTATTGCTAAATTGTCTATACAACAGCATTAACGAGCTCTAGCAGGAAGGAGAGATTGAACTATTACATTCTGCCTGAATGAACGGACTGGGATTCAGTTCTTCCTGCACTTTTTTTCCACAGCATCACCAAGGTTGGAAAAGACCCACAGGATCAGCCAGCCCAACCATCCCCAACACCAACAGTTCTCACTAAACCATGTCCCTCAACACAACGTCCAAACGTTCCTTGAACACCCCCAGGGTCAGTGACTCCACCACCTCCCTGGGCAGACCATTCCAGTGCCTGACCACCCTTTCTGAGAAGTAATATTTCCTAATGTCCAGCCTAAATCTCCCCTGCCGCAGCTTGAAACCATTCCCTCTAGTCCTATCACTAATGACACGAGAGAAGAGGCCGACCCCCAGCTCACCGCAACCTCCCTTCAAGAAGTTAGAGAGAGCAAGAAGGTCTCCCCTGAGCCTCCTCTTCTCCAGGCTGAACGTTCCCAGCTCCTTCAGCCTCTCCTCATAAGGCCTGTGCTCCAGACCCCTCACCTGCTTTGTTGCCCTTCTTTGAACACGCTCCAGGGCCTCGATGTCTTTCTTGCAGTGAGGGGCCCGAAACCGGACACGGCACTCGAGGTGCGGCCTCACCAGTGCTGAGTACAGGGGGACAATCACCTCTCTGCTCCTGCCGGTAACGCTGTTTCTGATGCAAGCCAGGATGCCGTTGGCCTTCTTGGCCACCTGGCCACACTGTCGGCTCATGTTCAGCCGAGCATCCGTCAAGACCCCCAGGTCCATCTCCTCTACACAGTCTTCCAGCCACTCCGCCCCAAGCCTGTAGCGCTGCCTGGGGTTGTTGTGGCCCAAGTGCAGGACGCGGCATTTGGTCTTGTTGAACCTCATCCCATTGGCTTCAGCCCAGCTCTCCAGCCTGTCCAGATCCCTCTGTAGGGCCTCGCTACCCCCAGGCAGATCCACACTCCCAGCCAATTGGGTGTCATCTGCAAACTTACTGAGGGTGCACTCAGTGCCCTCATCCAGGTCATCAATAAAGATATCGAAGAGGCCAGGCCCCAGCACCGACCCCTGGAGAACACCACTCGTGACCAGTCGCCAGCTGGATTTAACTCCATTCACCACCACTCTCTGAGCCCGGCCCTCCAGCCAGCTCCTTACCCAGCTGAGAGTGTACCCGTCCAAGCCACGGGCTGCCAGCTTCCTCAGGAGAATACTGTGGGAGACAGTGTCAAAAAGGCTCTGCTGAAGTGTAGCTAGACCACATCAACAGCCTTCCCTTGTCCACCAGATGGGTCACTCGATCTTCTAGATTCTCCTGTAAACCCTGTATGACGCAGTATGATCAGAAACTAATAATGTTTTTCAGGACCAAGATGAGTATTTTCCCACTTCCCACGTATCAGTAAAACCTACAGTTATCTCTGCAGTGTCCTCTTCCTCACTCTCCTGCTTTCAGCTGGAACAGAGTAAATTTTCTTAACAGCGGCTGGTACAGTTCTGTGTTTTGGATTTAGGAGAAAAGTGACGTTGATAACAGTGATGCTGCAGTTACTGCTGACTCGTTCCCACCACGTCAAGGATTTCTCCACTTCTCGCACAGCTCTGCCCGTGAGGAGGCTCGGAGCACGCGAGAAGCTGGGAGAGGACAGAACCGAGACAGCTGAGCCCAGCTGCCCAAAGGGACATTCCACGCCATGTGACACACTGAGCAGCAAAACGGGGGGGTTGGCTGTGGGGGCTGCCACTGCTCAGAGAGCGGCTGTGCATTGGTCAGCGGGCGGGAAGCAACTGCACCGCGCATCACTTGTTCCACGGTTGGTTTTTTCCCCCTCCTTTTCCTTTCCTATCAACTGTCTCCAACTGAACCCACGAACGTTACCTTTCATCCACCAATTCTCTCTGGTACCGCAAGCGGAGGAGCGAGCGAACAGCTGAATGGTGCTGAGCTGCCTGCTGGGTTCAAGCGCAACACTCACCAAGTCCAAACCGATACCCATCGGAGAACCGGGTGCTGGCATTCCAGAACACACACGCGCTGTCCACATGCTGCAGGAAGAACTCCGCTGTCTTCTCTGGGAAAGAAGCAGAGCACAAGATAAAATTCTTACAGAAGGAACAGCCGCGCTCTTTGATAAACAGAGCCTCGTACGGCCAGCAGACAAAACCGCACAGCCTTCACAAAATACGTGGTCAGACAGTATCTGGACAGCCTGGACCAAAATGCCTCCGTATCCGCACTGCCAGTATTCTTATCAAGTAGGCACGGCTGCAAATGTTACGAGAGGCCTGCAATGATACGGAAAAAAGTGGAGAGATGTCCAATTATAACTACAGTCTAGACACTGCAAACCGGGTCAGTTGTATGAGTGGGGTAAAGGAGAGAAGCCCCACATAACATTTTGCTGTCAGACCGTTAAATGACGCGTTCAGCTCTCCATCGTTCCAAATAACGGAAAATCCTATATAAAATTTATATTGTAGATTAGATTTGGGAAACAGAACGCAGAAACCCCGCGTGAAGTCAGCTAACTAACCCAGCTTAGCACAAAACATGCAGGAACAAAGCACCATCGAGCAGGCTTGAGCAAGTCTAAGTGCTCCAGAAGACACGACTCTCTCTAAGGCTGTAAGCTGCAGGTCAGTCACCCTTAGCAACAAGACCAAGAGCGAGGATCAGGCCCACATCCTGTACGCAGCCCAGTACATCACGGCTGTACCGCCTCTTGGTGCTAACAGCATACAGTATCAAATGCATGCGTGCCTTTTGTGCCACCCATAAAAACTTTGCAGGAAGTACAGAAGCGCAAGCCTGCTTGAATCTCACACGGACGAGCTGCAAATCAACACAACCTCACTGCAGCTGACCCGCATCCGCATTAAGGCTTGGACTGAGAGTCATCTTTCGGCTGGGAGCAGCCTGATTAGGGTTAGGCTCTCGCAGTGTTTTGAACCGGCACAGCGTACAAACTGTGCGTAAAACAGGTACTAGGGATGGAAGCAGCACAGAGGAACGTAAGTTCATACCATTAAAGGAGCAAGAAACCGGGAACTGAGATAAATGCAACTTTTAAACTACAGGGGCAGAACTGCAATAAAAAGGACTGGGAGAGGTGTGGAAAAAACACCTGCGGTCCTTGTTTGCGAGACATAGAAGTGACATGAGACGACAAAGTAGATACCGTCTGATTTTCCCTACAATCCATTCCCACCACAGAAGCTCACCTCCTCATTCTACAGAGGCCTAAGGACACTTCAGAACTCAGGAGATGTTCCTGCAAAACTGCCTGACGTGGTCCAGGAACACAAAACAATACCAGGCAAGAGCAGATTATGCCTACTGCAGAACCATGGTAAAAGAAACTGCTGCAACGTAAGCAGTTATGCTAGCACCGAGAGGGAAACCAAAGCAGAAAAGAAAAGAAACAAACTGCTCACAAACCGTTTTCTGTGATGATAACATCCGTGTGAGAACTTCCATACTTGTGGATATGTTCAACAGCCTCTTGGACACTGTCCACAACCTCAATGCAGCACTCCAGGTCCCCATATTCAGTGCGGAGAGATTTCACTTCCGAGGGGCTGAATGTCAAGTAAGAGGCAAATTTTGGGCCAGCGTGAATCTTCACCTGCAACACCATAAAACACTGTGATTCTGACCACACCAATGATTTCCAAATGAATATGAAAGCTTGCTACTCCAGGGGTGGGTAGGATGGATTTTATTTCCTTCATACCGGACCCTGCAGCGATACGTTTTGGGTTTGCGCCCGGAAGAAATCACTGCCTTGGCTGCTGCTAAACAGTGCTCGGGCAGTTCTACGGCTTCCTCTTTTTCCCCACAACCACAGGGCTGGGGGTGTGCAAAAGGATGGGAGGGGACACAGCCACAACAGCTGACCCAAACGAACATTTCCACGTCACGTCACATCACACTCAGCAATAAAAACAGAGAAGATGGCTTCTGAGGAAAGCAGACATCGCTCAGGGACTGACTGGCGCCGGTCTAAAAACAGCAGGTAGCGAGCAACTGCATCTTCATCATCGCTTTTGTTTTTCTCTTTTCCTCTTCTTCTTTGCTAACTGAACTACATTTTTACCCATGAATTTTCTTCCTCTTGCTCCTCTTCTGCAGTGGGGAAGCGAGTGATGAGTTGGACGATCAGCTGCTGACTGGTATTCAAACAAATCTGTGCATCGAACGTTCACCAAGGGTAACTTCTCCTGCATTACACGAAGTTTTCAGAGACTCAGCAGCTATAACTAGCAATAAGGCATGGTAGCTGACACGTTACACTGACTGCCTATCACGACATGCTCCTAGTTCAGGGCTCATTTTTAATTATTTAGAGCGACTGTATTGTTTAGAGAGAAAGACATCTGGCAGGAGGTCACTACAACACCACTGCACCCAGCTTGTAGTTTTAGGCAGCAAGTGCAGTGCAAACAGTAACTACAGCAAATCTTCCTGTTCGCAAGTCTCACCTACAGAAGTCTTTACCTACTTCTATCCTTTAATTTAGTAAATTAGCAGCAGCCCCCTCTGAAGCATTTGTTTCAGACAAAAAAGAATTAGTGTCCAAAACCAGACAAGTACTCACACAGATTTTCATATACCTTACAAGGACAATCTAATGCATCACCAGCCTCCGAGCTCAGCCCCAACAGCCAAGATACCCAAACAATGACACGGGGCAAGCGCTGAGCTCTGCTTTCTGGGGACAGCAATAGGACCCAAGGGAACAGCATGGAGCTGTGTTGGGGAAGGGTTGAGATGGGTGTTCGGGAAGTATTCTGAACCAGAGGGGAATGGGCACGGCACAGGCTTCCCAGGGCAGCGGGCATGGCCCCAAAGTGCCGGAGCTCAAGGAGCATTTGGACATCGCTCTCCAGTACAGGGTTTGGGTGGCACTGTGTGGGGCCAGAGGTTGGACCTGTGATTTGTGGGGGTCTTACAAATCACTACATCTTATTGTTCTGTGACACTTCATAACTGAAACAGCAGAGAAATCCCAATGGAAGTGAAAGAAAGGAAACTGTGACAGGACAAACATAAACGAAAAATAAGTTTTACAAGCCTGCAAAAAGGGGAACAAAGTTTGAAATTCAGGACTAAATCCCGAACATTTGAGGACTGTTAAGAGGAGCACCTGTCAGGCAGCATTTTGTCATGAAACTACAAATTACGTCGACTGCACAATCCTGCCTGATATGCGCAGGCTTCACGTTGTCTGGTCAGAGTGGACAGCAGCATCGTCACCTCCTCCCCATTACATGAAGGGCTGGGGGCAGCTGTGTGGTGGTAGAAGCGTTCCAGCCCTCACATTCCTGCCCTCTGAAATCCAGAGACATGCTCTTCACTCTACCCCTCCCAAAATACAATCAAAAAAGATGTAAAAAAAAACAAATCCATCAGGTGAGGACTTGCTCCTGACTATACATAAAGGCCAGCTTCTCTTACTACAATCCTTTTAGCATCATCCAAACACAGGGCCTATTTTACCCCATTTTCCTGCATTAACCACTGCCTGAACGATGCCAAACACATGCTGCTGTACAAAAAACCCTTGTTTAATATGCAGTTGAAAGTACTTAACAAATATTTACCTCCTGATGCATCTCTGCTACCTTTACTGGCAAAAAACTACTCACATCAAGGCATCTAAGTCATACAGTGGCCTTTCGCTATTCCTGTGACATAACAGGAGGGAGAACAGGTGGGAATAAAGGCACACAAGATGAAAGGCTTAAAAAGAAAGTGGATGAAGCAGATTCTGAAAGAAGAAAAACTAAATGGAAATTGACTGAAGTAAGAAGGTAAGCGAATGGATTCAGTAAGAACAGGCTTCAGGTCTAGAAAGTTACAAGCACTTAAGTCAGAATTAAGAGGAGCAGAGGAAGGGTTATGGATGTGCTCTTCCACGGTGAGCAATAATATAACAATATAACAATTTTCTTGTTATACAGAAGGAAGTATCAGTATCCCAGCAATGGCACACGGACGCCCTAAAGAAGCTGCTTCCTGATCACTCCCACGGAAAAGCCCCAAAAAATTCTCCATTAAGTTCGTCTGCAACCCCTACAAAGAGACATGTGGATAACTGAAGCGTTATGCCATCACAAAACCACACAGGGCTACGTCAGCCAGACAAAATGCTTCTAAGATGTTAAAAAGCAAATAAATCAGGACAAACGAAAAGCACAAGTATACATGACTAACCTGTTCTACTCTCAGCATGTCTATGATCTGATCAAACAACGGGGTCCTCAGCAAGTCTCGATGAATTAAGAGCGTTTCCAGAGCATTGCAGGCAGCAGGATATTCACACTTGGAGTCTCTGACTGAGGTTTAAGAGCAGAGAATTGGTTACGTAACATTTAGGACAACGATTCTGGACAGCACACGAATTAGCAATGATCACAACCTTATCGCAAACTCCAAACGCGACGCTCAGTTATGCCCACCATTCAAGTCACCCTCAACCTGCTTACTTATTCGTGTGACCTTTTCAACACTGGCATCCGTGTCCACATACGCATGACAGATTCCTTCGCTGTGTCCCATCACAGGGATTCCCTTTGCAGCTTTCTGTATATTCCTGACTAGCTGGGACGAGCCCCGTGGAATGATGAGATCTATCAGCTTATCCAAACGGCAGAGATCTTCTACTTCCTCTCTTGTATTAACCTGCGGAAGTTGTGACACAAGCGGTCCGTAGTCTGAAGTTGAACCTGTTCTTCTTTCACACAGCACAGTACTGTTGGTTTCGTTCTAGACACTTACCAGTTGCACTGCATCTTTGACTCCGTGAATTGAAAGTGCTTCTTGAGTCAGATGATGAAGGATTTGATTGCTGTAAGCTGCTTCTTTTCCTCCTTTAAGTAGCAGACCATTTCCACTAGCAATGGCCAAAGCAGACACCTGTCAGAACGGAACATGAAGACAGACAGACAAACAGGAAAATAAGGAAACGACAAAGCGATCCGCCTCTTCTCTGAGAATAACATCCACAAAACAGGGCTGGAGCAGAATTCTGCTGTTACTCGATATCAATCTAAAGCGCCGACTAGCAGAACACACAACTCAAGAAATCAAGCTTCTTAACCTTTCAGGCACGAACTTGAGCTCTTGGAGTACGACTGGCACAGGGACACCGCACCAAGTGAGAGAAAACCCTGCACAGCGGCTCCGGCACGAATTGCATGGCTGTATAAAATTACCTCACATGCAAGAATTGTTGTTTCTAGTCACTCTGACTGGAAGTAGCTAATAAGTTCTTCCTCCGAAGAACATTTCATCATGCTGTCTAAAACACAAATATCATGGACAACACTTGACGTAAGTGAAGAGGGAAGAAAAAAACTCAAGACAGTAGGCCCAGCATCAATGTTATCGCACTGCTTTCACATTTGTAACCAGAAGGAACTTACCGACCTTGCTGTCTGCTTTTTATGGCACGAAATTTCACATGTTTTGAGTCCAGCAACACAGCAGGACAACCGAACATCTGAACTCAGCAATACAACCGGACCTGAACAGACCGCTGAGCTGGGCAGAGAAGAACTCGAACTTCAACAAGATCAAGTGCAGGGCCCAGCACCTGGCGAGGAACAACTGCATGTACCAGTGCAGGTTAGCAGATGGCAAGCCGCAAAGGAGCTCTGAGAAGAAGGGCTTAGGAGTCCTGGTGGACAACAGGCGATGAGCCCTTGCGGCCAAGGCAGCCAATGGTATTGCAGGCTGTGTCAAAAACAGAGCGGCCAGCAGGGTGAGGGACATTGTCCTCCCCCTCTACTCCGCCCTGACGAGGCCACATCCGGAGCAGTGCATCCAGTTCTGGGCTCTCCATTCAAAAAAGACAAGGATCTTCCAGAGAGAGTCCATTGGAGGGCCAAGATAACCAGGGTTCTGGAGCATCTTCCGTACAAGGAAAGGCTTAGATACCTGGGGCACTTCAGCCTGCAGAAAACTGTGATTTGACCCCATCATTATTCAGAAATATCTGAAGCGCGGGAGTCAAGTGATGGGGCCAGACTATTTTCATCCATGTGCAGCAACAGAAAAAGGGGTCACTGGAAAAAATTACAATGCAGGGAGCTACATACAAACGGAGAAGAACTTCCGAACTGTGAGGGTGACAGAGCACCAGAGAAGGCTGCCCAGAGAGGTTGTGGAGTCTCATTTTCTGGAAACACTCAGAACCCATCTAGATGCTATCCTGTGCAATCTGCTCTGTGGAATCTGCTTTAGCACAGGGGTTGGAATTGATCCCCAGAGATCCCTTCCAACCCCTACAACTCTGTGATTCTGTGAACTACACGAAAGAAAAGAACAAAACCGGTTGTGGAACGGTAACTCCTTTTTGGAAGTTAGGCGAAAATTTACCACTGTTGAAAACAGGTGCCTCATCTTCCCGGCCTTCAGATGCCACACTGAAAGCTTCTTTAGCACCTCCAGGGACAGGGCATCCACAGCTTCTTCAGGCAGCCTGTCGCAGTGCCTCACCACCTCCACAGTGACTAGCTTCTTCCTTATATTGGTCTAAACCCACCCACCCCATTTTTTAAGCTTAAAACCATTATCCCTTGTCCTGTCACTGCGCTTCCTAATAAAGAATCTCCCTCTCTTTCCTGTAGGCCTCCTTTAACTACTGAAAGACTGCTATAAGGTGAAGAGATAGAAGAGATAGAGCCATCTCTTCTTCAGTCTGAACAACCCCAACCATCTCAGCTGTCTTCATAGCAGAACTGCTGCAGCCCTCTGAGCACCTCTGCGGCCCTCTCCTGGACCCACTCCTAATACACGTGTCCTTCTCACCCTGGGGTCTAAAGCTCAAGGCAGTACTCCAGATGAATTCTCATGAGAACAGAGTAGAAGGGGAGAAGGGAGAGAATCACCTTCACTGTCCTTCCGGCCACACTTCTTTTGATGCAACTGGCTTTCTGGGCTGCAAGTACACATTGCCAGGTCATTCAGAATATTTAATTCCCCAATACCCCTAAGTCTTACTCCGCAGGACCACCCTCAATCCACTCACTGCCCAGCCTGTATTCACGTTTGGGATTGCCTCGACCCAAGTGCAGGCCCTTGCCTCGTTTAACTTGATGAGGCTCACAAAGGCCCACCTCTCAAGCTCGTTCACACCCTCTGGATGGCGTCCCTTCCCACTGGTGTGCAGAGTGAACCATTCAGCTTGGTGTCACCTGTGAACTTGCCGTGGGTGCACTCGATCCCACTGTTCAGGTCACCGACAAAGGTGTTCAATAAGACCAGTCCTATTACGCAGCCTTGAGAGACACCGCTCACCACTGGTGTCCATCTGGACATCAAGCCACTGACTGCAACTTTTTGAGCACTAACACGTAACCAGTTCCTTATCCACCAAGCGATCCATTTGTCGAATCAACATCTCTTAATTTGGGAGGTAAGGATGTTGCTCAGGGCAGCATTAAATGTTTTGCACACATCACAGTAGACAACATCGGTTGCTCTTCTTTACCCAGCAGCAGTGTAACCGCACAAAAGGTCATTCGTTACATGTGCATGTCAGAATTAACCAGGCTCACCAAGCAGTTAGCCTGATGGCACACTTTAAATGTTGATTCGTATAGAAGCACATTAAGTTTATCAGTTGCACATCCTCAGACCAACTCCTTTCCCCTACTGCTGCTGTCTGGGTAAGAACAACCTTCATATTTGATATTCTACCTCATTCCGCAGTCCACAATCTGAAAAGAATCTTACTGTGCCCCGTATTGTGCATCTTTAACTTTAAAACTAGACGTTAAAAAGCGATTTCATTGTAGCTCATTCAGCGTTTACCTCCCCAAAGACTGGAGTCACAAGGGAAAGCTAAGATAGACTTGCTCAAATAAACAATTCCAGTTTGCAAGCATAAGATTAAAAGTAAGGCCATTAAAATGATTTGAGATAAGGAATGAAAATCTAATACATATATATCAATGATTAAAAGGAGATCAGAAGGCAAAAGGTTTCAAAACAGTTAATTCTCTTTAAATAATAGCAGAGCATGACCATACTTCAGAGCAACAACTGGATTTGCTGCAACCTACAGGAATTAGTCCATAAGACCAACAATTAATTGTGGAAAATAATCTCAATAAGGAAGCTTTTTGCTTGCTTTTTAAAGATCTGCTACAGTTGCTCAGCAGTCAGGGATTAGAAAATAAGACCAAGGTTGCCTACGCAACCTTAGTTCAGGTCCCATATTTTCATGCACTATGTTAGCATTTAATCACAGCAATATTCCTGCTACACAGCTCTGCAGATGAAGATGTTTACCTGTAACACAGGAATGACATTCACTTACAGTCCACCACTAGAGACCTTCGCTATTTTTTCCACAACTTCAGTACAGAACTTAAATCACCACAGTAAGCCACTGCTTTTCCTCACACCCATCTCTCAAGAATTGCGTAAAAGTTCTAATTTTGCCTCGCTGCAGGCATGCGGTGTCAGCAAAGGACAGACTACTCAAAGCCTAAAACTTCTGTGCTACATTTTTAAACGCATATTCCTAACAGTTACAGTTTGTTATTAACAATCTTTATTAAACATTTGATGTTTAAGCCTATCCTGCAAGCCTGTTCAGCTGCATTCAGCATGGACAGACAAGTGTTCACTGGTAGGAACCTTCTAAGTTGCAAGTTAAGCAAGGAAGTTAAGTTTGTAAAACACATGCAGGAACTGCATCATCCGAGTGCAAGCTAACTCCTTCTAGGTACTGGGGCGTTTCTCAGTAACCCCGAGTAACTCTTAACGCTGCAGAAACAAGTCCCGAGAACTCGCCTGTAGAAAAAATAAGGATGCGAACAAAATTCATTTTAGAAGAATCCAGAGGTCTGTTGAGGCAAGCCTTCCTGCAGCCTCCCAGTAACTCATCATCAGAAACACACTTTCTCTTGCTATCAAAGAACTCCTAGCACAGTCTGCCCTCCTTACGTACCTGTGGGAGACAGTCAGGACGGGACTCGAAAATCACGAGAAGAACCCCAATCGGCACCGTCACCTGCTCCAATTCCAGGTCTTTCGCTATCCTCGTTCTCCGAATTACGCGGCCAACGCTGTCCCGTGAGGACGCTGCAATCTGGCGCAGTCCAATAGCCAGGCTATTCAGCTTCGACGTAGACAGACTTAGACGTTTCAACAAAGGAAGTGCCAGTCTCCCTAGAGGAAAGAAAAAGTACGCTTGAGGCAGATTTGTCGGCTTAGACCCAAGCAAAAGTGACCTAAAGGGTGAACCTGTAGAAAATTCAGATATTTCCCACTCTCAAGCAACAAACCTACCCAAGCTTAACGCAATACATTAAGCCTGGTAGCCATGACAAAACTCCTACAGTGTGAGAACGTTTTCCCAACTACCATAATTAAATCTAACACAGCGCAACCGATACGCATATGAATCAACATCCACATCCGTAAAGACAAAGTTTTTCCAATTTCAAGTGCCGTTATATAATGCTGTTCTTAAATTTCTGACAAGCTTCTACCCTTGCGGCAGTTCTGGAAAGCCTGGGCAATGACCGCATCCCTCTATTTCACAGAGGGAAATCCCAAAGCACAGACAAATGCACATTTCAGACTGGGCAAGAACGGCCCGAGTTTCCTAGTCTGTACACATCCAGGCAGTATGTGTACCCAGGAAAGTCCCTCCACGTACCCTGGTCAGTAAAACAACTGTTGCCATGTATCGTCTACTGAACAGTAAAGTTTGCCATGTATCAATTTCATACTCTTCCAGAACACGCTTGTTACAACCAGAAGGGTCAATGCGGTGGAAGGGCAGTAAAGCAGCAAGGGGACTATTGCAAATGGAACGGCGTTACAAAGGAGAAGTACTCACCTGCCTCTAAACAACGAGGCTCATAGAGCTCACAGAACTCCACAAGGGAAGGATCTCCAACCAGACATCCCTCCCCGCTGGCAGTCAGCCCTCAACTGAGGTGTAAGGGAGGTGCGGCCAGGCTCCGCCCCTTCCTGTCCCACAGCCCCATGGCCCCCACCTGTGCCCCCAGGGCTGGCTGGGTCCTTTCCCCAGGCGCTCAATCAGGTTCAGGACACGACTCAACAGTTACCATACAATGACTCTTCCTGGGGAGTATCAATTTAAGTACACAGATGGCAACAACCCCCACAGGAGCCAAACATGATGTTAACTAGCCCAGGAAACACACGCTTTTGCATTACAGCAACAGCAAAGATATTTGCTGCGTTTCGTCCCTGAAGTGAGTCTGCTTTGGCAAAAGAGAGCCCTACCATTTATTTATTTCCACAGAGCTCCTCCCGGTGCTTTGTGAGGCCTCACAAACTTCTCTGATGAATACACCTGTGTTATGTAATTGTG
Source organism: Alectoris magna (assembly GCA_030625065.1). Lineage (NCBI taxonomy): Eukaryota > Metazoa > Chordata > Aves > Galliformes > Phasianidae > Alectoris > Alectoris magna. The sequence continues at coordinate 23,431,132 of CM060566.1, read as the reverse complement.
GAAGCTGCTGTTGTTGACGCTAAGAAATTCTTCAAGCCCTGGTTTCACTAATAGCAATAATTCCCAATCTCGGGTGACAGACACCTCTAGCTCTGCCCTTCCCTTTGAGACCCAGTTTCATAACAATAGGAGTATGATGGAACAAATCGTAATATTACCTTTATTTTCTGCTTCTTCTAAGTCCTTCTTGTTTGCCAAGAGAATTTCTTCCCTTTGATCAGTTAGTAAGTCAGCAAGACGATAAATAATCTCTGCTCTCTGAAAGACAAATGTTTCTGAACTGCATTCGTATATCAAATCCATTGTATCTGATATCTAGCCCACTTCCTTTCTGCCGACCATACCTTTTCACTGTCCTAACTGCCTGAATACTCGTGGCCAGTTGATTTTTCAGACTGGTTACATCGAAAAATAAGGCTGAAGAGACCTTCAGTTTGGTTTTTCGTTTGTTTGGTTTGGTTTTGTTTTTTAATGTTTTGCTTCCCATGCCCAACCATCTAACCAAACCCACAAAGTTTTAAGACCACTTTGTGGTCTTTGCAACAGATGACGTATTTTACCCAGCCAGCTGTAAAGCAGTAATTAGCTTTTAGGTTGCCTAAAACTTCTCTTTTACATACGCTGCACACAGGAGTGAACAGACCGAATTATTCCCGCTAATTCTTCAGAAGCTCTGAAAAATCGATTTCTATGTAGTAGATGTTATTGTAATTTCTATAAACCCCACATGCAAGCACTGACTACACCATAATTCTGAAGTATACCATCTTTCTGCTCTTCGCATCTATTTAAATACGGTACGATCAAAACGATGGAGCCGGCACACAAATAACAGACCGCTGTCCCAGGAGGCCACTTGGTGTTACAAATCTGTTTTCTAAAACTTGCCACACACTCACAAGCTCAGCAAGTAAAGCCATATTCTCTCACCTGCTCAGGCTGCAGAGCTGCCAGGGTCCTGCCGCCAGCTCGAGACATTTCACCTTGCTGCTCTACTGTGGGGCCTGCGTCATGGCAAAAGAAAACAAATGAACAAAAAAAGCAGCAAAGAAAGCCCACGACACACGTGGACAAAATAACAGAGGCATGGGAATGAACACCAGCCCTTTCATCTTCCATCCCTTTACTCAAAGCAGGAAAATAAGTACTTCCGTAACAGACATACCAAAGAGATTTACTGCATGTCAAAACAGGATACATTCATTTTATACCTATCAGATGAAAAACACTGCCATGATTCCCAAGCGTATCCCTTCTCGAGGCATCACAGAGATTCGGTAAGATAATTCGTGTCAGAGTGGAAAAGTAAGAAGTGTACAGCCTATACCAAAAAGACATAAAAATCATAGAATGGCTTGGGTGCTTGGGTTGGACAAGACCCCAAGGACCACCAAGTTCCAACCCTCCTGCCACAGGCAGGGCCACCAACCTCCAGATCTCATACTAGACCAGGCTGCCCAGGGCTCTACTCAACCTGGTCTTGCGCGCCTCCAGGAATGGGATCCACAGCCTCTCTGGGCAGCCTGTGCCAGCGCCTCACCACTCTCTCTGAAGAACTTCCTCCTGACATCCAATCTAAACCTTCACTCCTTGAGCTTAAAACCATTCCCCCTTGTCCTGTCTCTATCTACCCTTGTAAAAAGTTGATCCCGCTCCTGTCTGTATAATCCCCTTTTAAATACTGGAAGGCTGCACTGAGATCTCCTTGCAGCCTTTTCTTCTCCAGGCTGACCAAGCCCAGCTCCCTCATCCTGCCTTCGTAAGGAAGGTGCTCCAGCCCTCTGATCATCTTCACGGCCCTCCTCTGGATCCCCTCCAATGACAAAGAGCAAAAGAATACCAAGATGGATAATTCTCAAGGTATAGGATGCTACTGAAAACAGGAAAGCATTGTAGTATCTAAAGAGAACAGAAAGTACTGCAACACAGCATGGGAACGTAGAAACAATAACAGAAGCCCAAGCCAATCTGAGTAACACCTTGCAGAAAAGCTTCTTTCCCTTTGTCTCTCTGTGCGCGTTTTCATAGAATCGTAGAACGGTTTGGGTTGGAAGGGACTCTTAGGATCTATTTCCAACCCCTCTGCTAGATAGGCAGGGACACCTCCCTCTAGACCAGGTTGCTCAACGTCCCATCCAGCCTGGCCTTGAACGCTTCCAGGGAGGAGGCACCCACAGCCTTTCTGGGCAACCCATTCCAGTGTCTCACCACCCTCGCAGTAAAGAATTTCCTCCTGGTATCTGGTCTATTTTGGAATGGTTCCCACAGGAGAAAGTTTGCGTAGGAACTCAAAGAATCCACGTCAAAATGAAATGGCACAGAACAAGTTTTGAAAAAGAAATAGAGGTAACATGATGAAAATCCTTATGGTTGATACAAATTTATTGTAGTATGGCCAAGCGAAAAGTGTCAATATCAGTTTCTCCTAGAAAGCATCTTTTCAGTAAAGGAGCTCGGTGTTCTGACGGACACCAACTCGAACACGAGTCAGCATCGCGCCCTCACCACCAGGAAAGCTAGTGGTATCCTGGGTGGCATTAGGTGAAGTACTGCCAGTAGTTCAAGAGCAAAGACCCTTTGCCTCAACTGAGCATTGGTGAGGCTGCACCTGCAGCCCTGGCTCCATTTCCAGGACCTCCAGCACAAAAGAGACTTGTACATACTGAAAACAGAACAACGTAAGGCTACCAAGATGATCAAAGGACTGGAGCAACTCTCCTGTGAGAAGAGTCAGAGAGCTAAGGGCTGGGGCTGTTCAGCTACGAGAAGAGGAGCCTCAGAGCTGGGGAATGGATCTCAATGTCTGTAAAAATCTGAAGGAAGAGCGTATAGATAACAGAGCCAGACTTTTCTCAGTGGCGTCCAAGGAAAAGACGAGAGGCAATAGGCATAGACTGAAACATAGGAAGCTCCCTTCCGTGGTCTCCTGAACATCATGAAACACTTTTTCACTACAGGAGTGCCTGAGTGCAGGCTGACATCCCACCAGTGCTCAGGAGCATCGAACAGTAACTTAAATGTTTAGGCTTTTAGACAAGGCCTAGGGAAGACAACAGAAACATCATCAATCTAAGAGTTGGTCCTGCCGTCTGGTACACTGAAAGCGCGTTTACATCTCGGCTGCTCCAAGCAATTTTAATTTTTGCCCACCTCCAAAAGGCCACAGTAGAACAAAAACGTTTCAGATGAGATGCGAGGATGATCAGATGATCGTACTTTTGGAGTAACTTCTGTACAAAAAGACTAAGGCGAAGTATGACGAGGGAAAAGACAACATCTCTCATGGTACAAGTTGGTCAGAGTTGACCACCCATTTTCTCCATACAGAAAGCAAGGGTACCAGAAGCTGGCAGAAAGCAAATCTGAGCAGCTCTCCTGTTCACAGACACACACAAAATAAAGGAGGCAGTTCTTCATATACTGCTAGCTCTGGAGTTTACAGAGTATTTCGTTAAGGCTCTTCCTTGCTGTGACTCAGTCTCATGGATACCAAGCAGTTACACAGATTCTAAAGGTGATCTGACAAATTTACACGAGACATCCACTGAGCATTACTATACACACTTGTCTTACAGCGCAAGTCACAAGTACCGTTCTGTCATTGTTCTACCCTGCTAAGATCGTGGATGTTTGCTCTTTCTACAGCCATCATGACATCGTCAGAGCAACAGAGAGGCAGTAAAGCATTCCCAACCTATAGCACCAGAAGGCAGAAAGTCAAAATGAATTTATGATAAAAAGTACAACTAGACATTATTTTAGTTCAGCACGTTGTAAAGCACGCTTTCTTTCACTCCAAAACATCCAACCATAGGTGACAGCCTCTACAACATAAAAAGACAAATCCTACTCAGTTCTTTAAACGTGCATCTGATGCATCGAGTTACTGGCTGGAGGGAATCTTAGCAGAGGATTCAACATTCTCTATTCGGACCTCAGAAAACACCTTTCATCATCATTTGTCAAGCAGAACATGGTTTCCTGCTTGTTGGACAGATCTAGCTAAATTCTAACTCTAAGCTTCCAGGAGATCTCTATAAGTCTATACTCACCTGCAGGCTTTACCTCTGAAAAAAAAGTTCCAACTTTTTTCCCTTCCACAATATCTGTGATGACGTGACCAGAGACCTTTGGGTGAGTTCCATTTGCAATCACTACAGAAGTGCCTCCTTGGAGGGCCCACAGAGCTGCTTTCACCTACAGGATAGAGCCGGTTCCAGAAAATTCACTTGTTATTTGAATCCCCGTTCTCCACAAGAATTCTTGTTCCACTTTGACCTCTAGATTAAGCCTTTACGCTTTCAGAGCATTCATCACATTTCAGGAATTTCCGCAGCCTAGCGCTACGTTAGATCATGCATTTCGATCTTCACTTCCCCGTCCTGAAACAGATGCTGCTTTAGAAACATACCTCAGGTCTCCCTAGCGGCCCGCCCTTTCCAAGACTCCCGCAGGGGCGCTTTGCCCATTCGCTCTTCTTCAACTCCCTTACGTTCCCAATTCCTCTTGCTGCTTGAAAAAACACCATTTTCCTTTTTGAAAAACTGTGCTGCCAATTTACCTAACGTTGGTTAGCCATCAGTAGTTCATCCACCCGGAGTGCTCACACGGCACTGCTCGCGCAACTCCAAGCCATCACGAATCATTAACATATTATTCAGTGCCTTTACCTTTCTGAACTACTCCACTGGAAGTCTGACTGGCCTACACACCCCTTACAAGTCCGTGTAGGACGCGGATGGACTCTCACTGTTCAAGACCTTCTGGTGAAAAAGATTAAGTATTCCGAAGAGCTCTCCACGTTCCCACACAACTTTAAACTGTCGACAACATTCCCTGCTAATGCTTTTAGACTTTGGGTTCTTTTAATCTATTTGCTGCTTCCTTTTTACTCTTCGGAGCACGCCTGCTGTCTTAGCAGCTGGTTCTTTCAGCAGGCTCTATTTGAAGACCGCATTTCTTCATTTTTAATCGTATGGGGTTTTCTGTGGTGGGTTGTTTTTTTTGGCATTCTTCCTACTTTAGTAGTTTTGGGGATGGGTTCCACGCTATAGTGTAACTATCAGTTGCCTTCAATGGTCAGGACCACACCAAACTATGCAACGCATAAAAGGAGCACACCTACGATTTAAGGCAAGAATCAAGTAAACCAGCACTACCCAAAGGACGCAGACAGACGAGAACTGAAATCAGTGACACTACCAGAATATCTGCGTGCTCAAGGCTGCCACACGAAGTAACGGGAAGCAAACACCACGGTTAATAGGACCTCCATAACATTTAGCAGCAGTTTTGTTTCAGGCGTTGCTTGAACACGGAAGACAAGATGAGCTCCCTTTCTGAACATCAGCAAACAAGTTTATCTGCGAGGATCCTTTGAAATCACGATGTCCTGATTCCTAAGATTTCCCTTTTCCCACTTACTTTAATCACTGTTTAGAGCATCACTAGAAGTACTTCTGTAAACCTTTTCTCTAATTGAAGTAAATACACAAAACCACAAAAACAAATCCCAGATGTTCCCCGCTGAAGGCGAACTGCCTATGGTCTCCTTCACTACTTTTTCTGATTAAGATACTGACAACACCATCCCACCATGATGCTTAATTCTGCGTAATTTATGTCACCATAAAAGTTTCTCGTGACAATGCTGCTTCGTCACATCTATGCTTTCCTGTGTTCCTACACTTTTAATACTACAACCCATACCCACTAGAAGACACCATCTGTCATACATGCCTATCATATCAAGCTCTTGACTATCACAAGACCATCAATTGCTTCCACCTCTACCCAAATTTTATGCTAATAATGAAAATTTGAACTACTATGTTTGCTCCATTGTTGACACTTCAGTTTTCAAAAATATCAACTGATTCTCAGTTCTACCATATTCTCGTTAAAACGGTAGCATTTGGATTCCCTTTTATGTGACTCAAGCTTAAAGACACCGAGTATCTCTAACAGATCACTGCTTTTAGAGAAGTGTTGCCTCACCTCGGCAGCCTTCTCACCAATTCCAAGCATTGTTTAAACTATTACAAATACCCAATGAAGGGAAATTCACTTCTAATTAGGCTCTATACATCCCGTGGTTCCCAAATAAAACACTCAAATGTCTCCTCCTGCTGTCTTCCAGTCTAAGCCTGACGCAGAAGCCCGCTCTATCAGACTGGCAAACATTTTGACTTTGGTCTTTCTGTGCTTTATCAAAATCTATTTCTCAGTTTACAGACAGCTTTCTAAAAGTCGAGTCAGGAAATCTGCACCTATAGATACTAAAGCAGTTCACAACTCAGCATCATGAGAAACATTAGCAAGAATAACAGAATGGTTGAGGCCGGAAGGGAGCTCTGGTCCAACCTCGTGCTCCAGCAGACACCTCGAGCAGGGTGCCCAGGACCACGTCCTGGTGGCTTCTGAAGATCACCGAGGCGGAGAGTCCACAACCTCTCCGGGCAACCTCTGCCCGTGCTCCATCGCCAACACAGTAGGGAAGTGCTTCCTCACGATCAGATGGAACCTCCTGCGTTCCAGTTTGTGCCCACTGCCTCTTGCCCTGGCACTGAGCACCTCCGAAAAGAGCACGGCTGCACCTTCTCTGCGCCCTCCTTCCAGGTACTTATACCCATTGCTCAGACCTGTCCTGAGCCTCTTCTTCTCCAGTCTGAGCAGTCCCAGCTCTCTCAGCTTCTCCTCACAGGAGAGGAGCTCCAGTTCCTTGACCATCCTGGTGCCCTTCCATTGGCCTCTTTTCAGTGTATCCAGGTCTCTCTTATTCTGCGACCTACTACTGCAGATACAACCTCACCAGTGCAAAGTAGAGGGGAAAGGTCACCTCTCTGGACCTTTGCTTAATGTTGCTGTGAATAACATTAGAGTTCTTAGTGGGAAGAGCACACCACTGATTCATGTTCGGGTTCTAGCAGGATTGCTATGTCCTTTTCGGCAGGGTTGCTTTCGAGCTGGGTGGTCCTCGGCATACAGTGGTGCCTGAGTTTATTTCCATCCAGGTGCAGCACTCCCCACTTGTTCATCTTCATGGGATTCCTGTTATATCAACTCTTTAGCTTGTCAAGGTCCCTCTGGAAGGCAACATGGCCCCCGGGGAATCAGAAACTCCCTCCAGCAACGTATTCTTAAGTCTCACAATACGTTCATGCTTATCCATTCACAGCATAGGACAGTGAGGGCGTCTGACCCTGCACAGCACTATAAATCATTGCCTCTAACTCCTTTAAATTTTCCATTCCAGTTGAAGTTCCTCAGTCTTCACCAATATACCTTTCAGAAGCAGAGGTCATGCAGACAAACACAGAAAGATGGCAGAAGTACCCTATGAGATTCAAGTGATAGGGATCCCAAAAGTCTCTGGATTATCGTCTAAGAAAGCAGTGAGGGCTGGCTCTTGATTTAAGACACCAACTTTATCTTGTTCCAAATGTCACATTTTACAAACTCATTAAACGTATCTTACGAGCTGCTTCTCGATTCGTGTGGGTCCCAGAGAAGCCCAGACATTAGAGGGTACTCACAGAACAGCTGAGGCTGGAAAGGATCCCTGGAGATCACATACTGCAACCCCTTGCTCAAAGCAGAGTGAACTAGAGTACGTTGCTCAGGACGCTGCCTAGTCAGGTTTTGAATATCCCGAAGCACAGAGAGTCCACAAGCTCTCTGGGCAACCCGTTCCTTCTTCACCACAGAAGTTCTTACATTTAAAATGCATTTACTGTATCTCAGTCAGAGCCCATTGCCTCTTGTCTGTTCCCTGGATATCACTGAGAAAAGTTGGACTTTGTCTTCTCTACACCCTCCCTTCAGGTATTTATACACACCAATAAGATATCCCAGCCTTCTCCTGTTCAGTGTAAATAGCTGTAGCTTCCTCAGCCTCTCCGCGGGTGACAGATAGTCCAAGTCTTTAATTGCACTCCTGGCTCTCCAGAGGATTCACCGTAGTATATCGTGTCCACCTTGTACTGGGGCACCCAGAGCAGGACGCCGATTTCCAGGCAGTCTCACGAGTGCTGCACAGGGAAGAACCACCGCCTCCTTTGACCCGCTGGTTACATTCTTCCTAATGCAACCCCACACGCTGTTGGCCTGAAGGGCACGGGGCGGTCTCACGTTTTCTCAGACTGAGCAACCCCGGGTCCCTTAGCCACTCCCTCCTATGTCTTTTTTTCCCCCTAGACTCTTCACCAGCCTTGTCGCTCTTCTCTGAAGCATTCCCAGCAACGCAGTATCTTTTTTGTAGCCATGGACTCAGGTCAGAATGCAGCACTCCAGGTGTAGCCTCGCCAGTGCCAAGAACTGAGCGACAGCTACTGCCACGGTCCTGCCAGCCGTGTTATTTCTGAGGGAAGACGGGATGCCACCGGCCTTCTTGGCACAGCGATCACACGGGCACGCTGCTGGCTCGAGGTCAGCTCACTGCCGACAGCACCCTTAGGAGCTCTTCCCGATAGACAACTCTACCGCCACTGTTCCACGAGCCTATAACAGTGCACGGAGATGTTACGGCCCAAACAGTACCTGCCCCTTAGCCTTGTTGCATGCCATACAACTGGACACAGCCCATTATCTAATCTATCCAGATCCCTCTAAAGAGCCTTTCAATCCTTAAGCAGATGAACACTTCCACCCACCTTGGTGAGATCTGCAAACTTCCTGAGGGTGCACTCAATCCTTCATCAAAATTCTTCATAAAAGCATTGAACAAAACTCGCCCCAGCACCGAGCCCTGGGGAGCACCGCTTGTGACCGGCCAACTGCCGGACTTAACTCTACCCACAACCACTGCTTCCACATAGCCATCCAGCCACCACTACTGGCGAACAGAGTCCTCTTCCCTAGGCTAAGGGCTCGGCATTTCCTTTTGCTGCGTTTCACAGTGTTCCTGTCTGCCCCAAACTACAGCCTGTCAGGGTTCCTCTGAATGGCAAAGAAATTATCTGGTCTACCAGCCACTCGTCCCAGTCTTGTATTATCTACTTCCCTTTTCACACCTTCCGTTTTCCTCCCAGTAAGAAAACATTCCAAGTTTCTACCTTGGCTTCCATGCCTCCCATTCCCACTCGAGATTTGGTTCCAAATGTCACAGACTGTTGGTCTCCTGGGTAGAATATGTCAATGAGCTTAGCATCATCAGATCCTGGAGGGCTGTCAAAGAGTCCTGAAGCAAACATTAAAAAAAAAAAAAGAAGAAAACAAGAGAAAAAAAATACACCTTGAAATACATCCTTGAGACTGAAAAGCTGTATTCCACTTAATGGGATTAAAAACTTTCCCTGAACCCTCCTCTTTGTGGGAATTAAAGCATGAAACACAACATATAGAATCAAGAAGCATAGTTTTACCAAAATTGTAGCTAATAAGGGGAAACGATAACCCACATGCCAAATAGTAGCGTACAAGATACGGGACACGGATATTTCTATGGGGTTAGACAGAAAGCTAGAGGGAAATTACACAGCTTTTCATGTTCAGTATCAGGGCTTGCAAATACAAGCACACAACTGAACAGGTACAGGACAGACTGGCTGCAAAAAAAGGAACTGAGGAAATCAGAAAAACCTGAGCATAAGTTGGTTTGACTACTTGAACAAATTTGAAAAGCTCAGTTGGAAGGGACCAAGGAAGATCAGAGGGCAACTGCCTGACAGCTCAGCACCTCAGGAAAAGTTTAAGCTTATTAAGGTCATTCTCCCTAAATGATATCCTTAGAGAGGCATCAACCACCTCTCTAGTAATCCTCTTCCAGTGCTCAACCATCATCACAGTAAAGAAATTTTTCCAGCTATCAAGTCTGAACCTGATGTGAGAACGACACAGAGCTGCACCACATGTTCTATCACCGGTAAATCAGGAGAAGAGATCAGGGCTCCCTTCCCCATCTCCCACGATCAGGAAGCTGTAGAGAGCAACGAGGTCACCTCTTAGCCTTCTTTTCTCCAAACCAGGCAAATGAGGTGTCCTCAGCCTCTCTTCACACAACATGCCTTACAGTCCTCCTACCAGCTTTGTTGCCCTCCTCTGGAGGCTTTCAAGCAAGCAAGCAATAGCTCCTCATGGCTCCACGCAGCAACTTGCTTTCATTTCTCAGTATCCCTAAAGTTGCCGCCCTTACGCTTGCTGATGCAGATGAGACACCAGATTTAACTCAGTAGTGGCTGTTTTAAGTTATCATTTGTGCACCAGAGAGGGCGCACCTTCTTGAACTCCCAGATGCTTCTGTCTCTCCAGTTACCCCTGAAGGCCGGGTACCAGGCAGAGCAGTTCACGTAGCTAGGCAAACCTCCCACAGGTCTACCACCTGTCATTTGGAAGAGCAGCCCCAGGCACACCCTCCAGACTAAATGCTGGGTGGTTGTACGAACTGGCTGGAGCTCCATCTGGGCAGCCGCACTGGTCCTCCTGGATGTCAGAGGAACAGGAGCAGAGGGCATGGCTTTCTGTCTGGTGATCATTTTTGACAGACTTAATAACGCAAAGAAACTGTTTGCAAACCTTCTACATCTGAAAGAACAATAAGGAGATCGGTCTTCATTTCAACAGCCAGACGTGCTGCCAAACTGTCATTATCCTTCACGCTAATCACCTGCAATGAACAGACACGAAACAAGAATGCTGAGCAGCGGGAAGACCTATGAAATATCTGGCTACAACGCACAGGCGCGAGCCACTTCAGCACTACCAAGTCCTTATCGGCCGCTTTGTTCACACCCACTGAAAGCTCTTAGAAGCTGACTTTTTGCATGAAAGCAAGTAGCCTTCCAGAATGCAGCAAAGCAGCACGAAAGCAACAAGCAGTTAGGTCACCACGCGCATTCTCCGCACCGACACCCAGCGAAAGGACAAGTAGTACTAACGGATCGTTCTGTAAGCACAGGCGTTCAATTACATGAGCTGCAAAAGTGAATTCCAGCCTCAACTGTTCTGTGGAAACCAGACCAGGCATGCTCGTATCCCACAGCTTTATCACGTCAGAAACAGACAGGTCGGCACAGTTCTCCGCTCCCTTTGTCCACATTACTAATTTTGTCTGTTTCTGTGCTTCAGGCCGCAGATGCTCGCAATTAAAGTGTTAGTAAACCGTACTATTAGTGCTCTCCCATCTACAGAAAAGGTCCACCCCCTGCAATACTTTACCCACATTTACCCCCTGTAGATCACTGTTCGGTTCTGGAGGTGGAACAACAGCATCATTAGTGTTAATTATAGGGACAATATTCATTCTTAAAAGCTCATGTAGCGTTCCATTTAAGTTCCGACGCTTCTGTTCATCATGGAAATCCAGATTGGTGACTAAAATCTAAGAGCAAGAGAAAGACTTACATACTTAGCCCATCAGTTCTTCTGACAAAAACACACAGCATACAGGGGCTGCTCCAGAAGTAATGCCTCTTATTTTATTCTGTTGGCCCACAAAGTCACAGACAGACGTTGGCGAGACAGTAGTAGAGGCTGAACTTTGCCATTAACATTCCATTAAGTTTTGTTGCCATGCCACAGATGGTAGCAGAAAGGCAGTCTGACAAAACGGCATCCAACACAGAAGTGCACATCAAACAAAGATGTGGAACCAAATTCCTCCATGCAGAAAAAATGGCATCTATTAACACTCACTGACACTTGCTTAACATTTACAGAAACCAGGCGGCGGATGTCAGCACAGCGAGGCAGCGGGTGGTGCGCGCCAGCAGCGGTGACACCGACGGGAAGGACAAGCCATGCTTCGGGTGGCTGTGCACAGCTGTCACCTCCGCTGGTGCGGACGTTCACATGCGCAGCATGCAGGCTCTTGCTCACCGCTGGTGAAAACGCACAGTTAATGGTGGAGACTATGTTGAAAAATTGCATTTTGTAGCTGAGAATTTGCTCTATCAAATACTGTTTTTGTGCTCTTTGTATCTGTTGCAGTTTCCATGGAAAGAAATAAGAAGCATTATTCTTGGAGCAACCTACGTACAACCAACATCATAATAGATCAACCAAGCCCTCTGGGTCACCAAACAACAACACAAGCCACGTTTAAAGGATAAAGAATGCAAGTGAAAAATATTCTTGCCCTCTAGACCTTCGCCAACTTTACAGCCTTCCCCTGGACGCTGATAGTTTTACATCCTTCTTAAACTGTGGGGCCCAAAACTGCACGCAGTGCTTAAGGTGAGGTCACATGAGAGCAAAGCAGGGCAGGACAACCTCTTCCCTTGGCCAGCTAGCAATGTTACGTTTGATGCACTCCAGGGCACACTGCTGACTAATTCAGCTTTTTCCCGACCAGAACCCACCCAATCCCTTTCTGCAGGGCTGCTTGCCAGCCTCTCATCCCCAAGTCTGTACGTAAATCCAGGGTCGCCCCACCCCAGGTGCAGAATTTAGCCTTAGCTCTTGTTAAATTTCATGCATATGGTGATGGCCCAGACTTCTACTTTGTTACTATCTCTCTGCAGGGCCCCTCTATCCCTTCCTAACTCAGTGTCATCAGCAAACGTACTTCATACGCGCTTGAGTCCTGCACCCGGCCCATTCCTAAAAGCATTGAGGAGAACTGGCCCTGAAATGCAGCCCTGTGGAACATCACAGGTGACTGGCCACCAGCCCGATATAATTCCATTTACTATAATTCTCCAAATCCCACCTGTCAGTCAACTCTTCACCCACTGTATTACATACTTGCTTAGCTGCATGTTGAACATTCTGTCCAGAAAGATACTGCGAGAAATAATATCAAAACCTTTGCTGAAAGCCAGAACTGGCTTAGCTTGGTAGACCAAGCAGGTAACCTTGTCATAAAAGAAAAATAGATAAACATAACTCTCGCCTCACGAACCCATATTGACTATGACCAACAACTACCAAGAACAATTCTATCACTGAGTGAAGTAGCAAGTAAGCCTAGGAGAGAAGGCACCCCTTACTTGAGCTGCACAGATGCTGTACTGCGTAAACATGGCTTCATACAGGGCCATCAGTCCACTCTGGCCAGCTGCTGCACAGGCTCGGGCCTCCAAGACTGGAATAGCCTACAGAAATAAAGACAGCTGTCAGGCAGTAACTTAAGTAGGTTCAAACCAACATTCAAAGAAAAGTGGGACTGTTGCCCATCACTCACCATATCTTTGAGCTGACTTTGGCCCGAATGAAGTGCTTGCCTCACGCTCTGAGAAAGCAAGATCTCATGTCGCAACCGCTGCTTTCCAAAAGCTACGGCACCACTGGTGACAATCATCATCTCTCGGCCCTGATTCTGCAGCATTGACACCTGTAAGTACAGAGAACAAGAACTAGGATGCACTGCTAGCCTGATGGTTTGGCGCATTACAGAGACCTTACGCTCACTAATTCTTGCTGACATGAGAGTTCTGCTTGTCAGCAGGTGTACAAAGCAAGGCAACCACCCTTGAAGACACTCCTGCTCATTCTCCCGACCACTTAGGAGCTACGTAAAAGACTGCATGCAATCCATAACTTCTGCTACTCTTCCCCCCCCCCCCCCCCCCCCCACAATACCAGTTTTAATGACAGACTCATGACCGAATCCTCACAATACATATCTAAGCCTTACTGTGTGATAGCTCTTGGACCTCTAATTCCATTGCTACAGATAACGAAAGATACAGAAAAGTCATGAGGCAGCAACTGTACCTTCCGCCAACTCACTCACTCACCATCCGTTCTCACGGTTGTTATTATACAGTGATTTCAAATTCAAGGAAGGGAAAAGTTAACTCTTGAGAGTACGGCTTTCTACCGCTTCATCCAGAAAAGCACCTGGATGCTTTCAAAGCTCTACAGCCAAAGGTCTCACATGAACGCGATCTATTATGAGAACTGCACTTCACAGAGAAGGCGTGCCTAACTCCCCTCGCAGCCCTCGTTTCATTTTGCAGAACCAGGCCAGCAGTTGATCCCATCAGCTTTTCCCATCAGTAGTGAGGTCCCAAGCTTCTCCTGGAGGAAATGTGCAAATGCTCAGGTAATTGAGAAGGGTCTACTCTTTCTACAAACTTCAGATACTTCAGTGTTACCTTCCCACAAGACCCAATTAGTGCCTAAGTCTTGTTTTATTTATTGCATAAAAAACTGCGCAGAATAGTTCCTTCTGTGCTTCTGTCTGATGAAATGGGGTTAGCTTTCCTCATAAAAACCCATATGGGGCTCTTACGGATTTGGGGACCAAAAGTGTTAATAATGCACCAATTTTTTTGGTGCTGCTGAATACTGCTTGCACAAACCAAGGCTTTGCTCCTCCCTACTCTGCCCCATGCCAGCAAGTAGCTTAGTGGTGATCAAGAAACTCAGAGGAAAGCTGGGACAGATGACATGAACTGGTCAAGGAGACATTCCGTATCACCTAACATCATGCCTGGCAATAAAAGTGGGGTAACAAAAAAGAGTGGGAGCAGGGGAGGAAGGAAGTTGTCCTGTTTCTTTCGCCCTTTCCTTCATTTATTAAATTACCTTGACTTCAACCCGTGTGTTTTCTTGTTTCCACTTTTAGTACTTATCAATCCCACCAGCGGTGGCTGCTTGAAGAGGGGACAGGAAGCATCTGTGTGGTTGCCCAGCTACTGGCTAGCATCAACTCATCGTGCTGAGTTACATGATGAGTACATTTTATGCTACCAGAGCACAGGGGAATCAAAAGGTGAATGCCAAAGCATTGCTTTAAAGGGGCATCAATGCCGTACGATTTTTTCCTGCATTTTTCTCTGCCATCCAACAATGACCAAGTATCTGAAGTTAAAACCACCATTCCACTTCGGTTACAAAACTACCTGCTCCACAATGGATGCCAGCCTCCCAAGGGCTAAGCCACACTCATCCCCTCTTGTCACAACAGCACTGCCCAGCTTCACTACAATCCGCTTCGCGTGCTTCAGCTCACTGCGGTGTGCAAATGATTTGCCATGTGCACGGCTGAGTGGCATGGTGATAAATGGGATGTTGCTCCAACAACGGATGGGTTCATTCCTTAAACTCTGGGTATGGCGAGGGAGATCTGCGGTTAAAGAAAGAAAACAGGATACAGTTTTAAGCGTTCCATTTGGACTTCCATGTTCCTTAAGTCTTGTAATATTTCTTCCCTTTCCAAGGCTCACAATACAGAACCTTCAGCGACAGGGAATAAGAAGCCAGCTTTGAAGACATTGAAATAAAGTGCGAATGAATGATTTTTTAGTAGCACTAACCATCCCTAAGGTACACAGAGCAATATCCGATGTGCTAGAGCCTTGACTCTGGGAATTAAAAAACCAAGACTGAATGACACTGTAAAATAGCCCAGCCAACTCACAACAGAAGTACAAGTGCTAGCTTTAAAAACGCTCTCCTTTGCCTTGACTCATCAGATACAGCTAAAGCTTTCCTGCCTATAGTACAGCAGAAAACTGGACTGGTAGAAAAGAAACACCGCTTTTACCAACGCTGTAAGGGATGTGAGATACTTCCTCGTGTTGCTAAGCTGGAGGCAGCAGAAGGGGGATGATGAACATACGAACTGCAAGCCACCTACCTACAGTGTGAACACGCACTGCAAGGAGCAGAGACAGTCACGGCATTACTCAGGTAAGATAGAACATGCACAAGGCTTGCATTTCATTTAAGACAACGAACAAGGGCATATTCCTCAGCAAAATCTTTGTTTATGAAAAGCTTACAAAGGATCGGAAAGCAAATCAGCCCATCATCAGCACAGCATGTTAGACAGAATAGTATCCATTAAGGTACAAATGGCAAGCAATAGTCTGGATCCTTTCTAATCGACAAAGACGTTGCCACATAAAAACAAGCCCCAAATTAAACTGAGGGAATAAAGGCAGATGACAAGCACTTCCAGTATACTTCATATAAGGCTTTGCAGAGCCACACTTAATTGTGCCTGAAGAAGCAATGGTGGAGATGCTCTTACCTGCAGTCAAAGCGTGCCCAAAGGCATAAGGAGCGTTATAAGCAACATCACTTCAACAGTATTTTTTGAAACCACACCGGCTTATCCTTTGCCTAGTTCTTCACGCAGTATGATTCAAGAAATGCATTAACCAGGTCAGCTTTTAGACAAGCATCAGTGCAGTAAAGAAGGGGGAGAACAATTCTGACGTTATTACAGAGAGAAATGGCTGCTGACCTTGGGACCCAAAGTGCATCGCAGTCGAGATGGCACAAACCCAGTCTCAACCAAAATCATATCTTAAGATGCAGGTACTTCTTTAGTAAACAGTAAACTAAATCTTATGCCATGGGCGGACCTTATCCGATCCTATTTAATTTATTGAGTCTCTCCAGTTTTAGCATTCTGTAATAGTATAACAGACTCATTTATAACCTAAAACGAGTAATCTGGATGTCACTTCTGCTGGTGTAAGACAGGAATGAACACAGCGCTACAGAAAAGCCGGGCATTTAACAGTGCCTTACATAATAAATCTATTTTGCTTGGTTTACGTATTGAAGCTTAAACGATTAATCATAACTGAGATAACTATACCGCCCTTCCGCGCCTTTATACAAAGCAGAGAACAGAATTTAGAGATTAATTTTGTTTCTCGTTTTCATGAAGGAATACTTGTAAATGTAAATAAACCTATACTATCCGAGGAAGAAAAGTTTACCTGTTGTTCCAGCATCACACATGACTACGCACTACTCGTCTGCCCACCCACACGGGGTGAACAGAAAGTCCAAACTATTTAAATGTCCTCATTAAAAGCTTCCATGCAGGCAGCTGTTTGGGGACAAGCGGGATCTAAGAGCACAACACGTGCTTTCTGAAAAGCAAGGAAAAGGACAACGGATCCAGAACCAACTGAGAATTCGGCCTGCATGTAAGTTCCAGCTGCTAACCTAGCTCTCTTACTACGCTAACCTATCTTTTTTGGTTATTTTATACAACAGTGAGATGTGAAATCAGCAAAACATTTCTAACGATGCAAATCCATTAATTTGCTCCATGCAAAATTAGGCAGAAACTAATACAGCCATCCAGTCAACGCTGTGGACTGACTGGTTTTGAGGCATTCCAGTTTCTTGCATCCAGTACCCTGCCAACAGCTTCACTTCCTTAATAAGAAAGGGAAAACAAGGAACGTGGCACCGCAAATCCCTTCAGGTAACCAGCACGAGGCTTTCTTCCCAGAAGTAAAGATGCAGCAGTTCTAAATAGCTGAGAGCCAAGCAGGATCACAACAGAAACTGCAGCAAAAAAAGCTAAATAAGAAAAACCTCCATCCATCTTCAGAATGCAACCGGTGAAGTTACCAGAGCTGCTCCAACACTGGAGACTGATTACTGCAATGCTAAGCAATAGTTTCCACAATGTGAACTATGACTGCTGACTTCAAAAAACGCAGTATGTTTCAAAAAACAAGTGCAGAAGTCAACAGAGCCACAGGTTTTAAAAAAAAAAAAAAAAAAAAAAAAAGGAACTTCCAGGATTTCGTGATTTCATAATCCTCATGAATGCCCACAGACCAACAGGAAACGAAAATCCTGCATGCACAGGTAGCAAATCGCTGGTGTTTTTATCCCGCAGATTCTTTCTTGATCTAGGAGCCAACCAACCCCTGCCTTCTCCATATCAAAACCCTAAGCAAATAAAGATTGAATGGCTGTCTCAAATTGGGTTTTTGTAACAGAATAGAGAATGACATCTAACCCCTACCTACAGGGCATCTATGTATTTATACTTATATTTCACAGAATCGCAGAATCGTAGGGGTTGGAAGGGACCTCCAGAGCTCATCCAGTCCAACCCCCCTGCTAAAGCAGGTTCCCTACAGCAGGTGGCACAGCTCGGCATCCAGGCGGGGCTGGAATATCTCCAGAGGAGACTCCACAACCCCCCTGGGCAGCCTGTTCCAGTTCTCCATCACCCTCACCCTAAACGAGTCCCTGCTCACATGAAGGCAGAACTTCCTATGCTCCAGTTTCTGCCCGGTTCCCCTTGTCCTGTCTCCACACGCTGCTGAAAAGAGTCTGGCCTCCCCACTTGGCCCCCCACCCCTCAGATATTGATAGGCCTGGATCAGGTCCCCTCTCAGCCTTCTTGTCTCAAGGCTAAACAGACCCAGTTCACTTAGTTGTTCCTCACAGGGGAGATGCTCCAGGCCCTTCACCATCTTTGTGGCCCTCCGCTGGACTCTTTCCAAGAGATCCCTGTCTGTTTTGTACTGGGGAGCCCAGAACTGGACACAGCACTCCAGATGAGGCCTTACCAGGCCGGAGTAGAGGGGGAGGATCACCTCCCTTGACCTGCTGGCAACGCTCTTTTTTATACACCCCAGAATGCCATTGGCCTTTTGGCCACGAGGGCACACTGCTGGCTCATGGCCAACCTGTCATCCACCAGGACGCCCAGGTCCCTCTCTGCAGAGCTCCTCTCTAGCAGGTCCTCCCCCAGCCTGTACTGGTGCATGCAATTATTTCTGCCTAGGTGCAAGACTCTACACTTGCTTTTGTTAAACCTCATCCTGTTTCTTACCGCCCAGCTCTCCAGCCTGTCCAGGTCTTGCTGAATGGCAGCACAGCCTTCAGGCACGTCAGCCAACCCTCCCAGCTTCGTATCATCAGCAAACTCGCAAGTATCTTTTTCCTTTTAAATAACCCAAATAAATCTTAGCTTCAAACCTCACAATATGTGCCTTATTCAAGAAATCTGTGGACTGAAAATGTGGATGGGGCAACAGGTATCATTAGAGCACGTTTTCCAAGAAGGTATCAGGTGGACACAAAGAACTTCAAAACAGAAGCGCTTTTACTGGCATTCTTTGCTTGAAACGTAAGTTAGAATGAAAAACACACCTTCTCCAACAGCCAGCTCAGTATTAGCAAGTTAAAGAAGAAAGTAACAGCAGAAGGACAGCTTCAATTGCAGCGCACTCCAGAGTTCGTAAGTTTTGAATTACGTTAACGAGGGGATTTTCCTTTTAACATAAGAAAAAAGCATAGGCACGGCTGGGCACATACTGACCGCCATTATTAGAAAGGTGTGCTTTCTCTCATACATACAGAAATGGGAAACGGCCGCGACGGCACGTGGCGATAACACAAAGCACCATCCAGGGCAACGGACAAGAGGGCTCAGAGCAGCTTGACACGACATTTTGAGACGCCTTCTGCAAATCAAGGATATCTGTAAGTTAAAAGGAAGGGTGTGGGGAAACTGGTTAAATATCAGCGGATTTCCATCTGTTTCCCTCCTCCCCCAACCCACCCATCCAGACAGAAGCCTTCTTTTTCCTCTACAGTCTTAACGCCATTTCCCTGTGCAAGAACCAGTCCGCTCCCCTCACACTCATACCACGACTTAGGAAACCCGAAGGCTCCTCTTCCGTACCTGCTGGCAGAAGATTATTATTAAAGACGAAGAACAAAACAGAGCTCCCCAGAATAGCCAAGAATGTAGAAGGTTCTTAGTGAACTACCTACAACAGAGGAAAGTTGTAACTTTGTCCACGGAGAAGCTCAGAGGAAAAAACTGAAAGCAGGTTGGATCATCTGTACAAACCACAACAAAACATCAACCATCCTGCGCCGTGAACCACAGCCCCATTCAATGCACGCGGACTGCCTCGAGAGTAATGCCTCCTGTTTTATTCTCTTGGCCCATAACGTCAGAGGCGGACGGTAGCAGAGGCTGAACCTTCCCACCAATACCACATGAAGTTTCTGCTGTGCAGCAGATGGGCATCCTGACAGAACGGAACTGCTTACAAAACAAAGATGTGGAACTGAATCCCTCCATGCGGAAAAAGTTGCACCCACTGACATCCACCGATGATTGCTGAATGTTTATGGAGACTAACCAGTGGACGCCAGCACAAGGAGGCAGCGGGTGGTGCGTTTCAGCAACGATGCCATCACTGCTGCAATGGAAGAGTGGTTACCTCCGCGGGTGCAGATTTACACAAGCGCAGCTCTCAGGCTCTTCTTCTACCTCCAAGTACACCCTGCCACCCACTACCAGACATCACCTTCCCTGCAGGCTCTTGGTTTTGTCTCTAGGGGATGCTTGCAGACCAATAGGCTGGCAAAGGACAGAACCAGATATCAGAAAAAGGAGGTATGTGACACAGGAACGATGCTGCCAGAATCTACAGCTAGACCACAGGGCGCTCTGTAAATCACAGAATCATTTAGATTGAAAAGGACCCTTAAGATCATCAAGCCCAACCACCATCTAACACTACCAAGTCCACCCCACAGCCATGTCCCTAAGCACCACATCCACACGGCTCTTAAAATACCTCCAGGAATGGTGGCTCCTCCACTCCCCTGGGCAAGCAGTTCCAGCGCCCGACCGTTCTTTCTGCCAAAAAGTTTTCCTGGTACTCAACCTAAACCTCCCACGGCACAACTTGAGGCTGTTTCCTCACTTCCTACCGGCTGTCACCACAAACTCCTTTCAGGTAACTCCGCACAGTGACAAAGTCTCCCTCGCACCCCCTGTTCTCCAGACTGAACCTCCCCCGTTCCCAAATGCCGCAGAACAATTCTCCCTCCCCTTGCTGAGTCAGGAATTTAGAATTTCCTTTAATCCTCACTTCCCATTCCGCAGCCATTTGCAGAATTGTCAGACCTGTAAGGGTTCTGCTCTTCAGTAACAGACCAAAAAACCCAAAAGATACCGGGGTGGATTAACAAAAGAAATAATCACACTTCCGCCTTAATAGGGGGGGAGACGACGGACTGACACCAACAAAAATGAATGCAAAACGCAGTACGTAGGAACAACGCGCCTCAAAATCTCGTTGCCGTTACTAAGAAAACCCACTGCCTGCAAACCAGGCCCCAGAACTCTTCTAAAAAACGCCACCCTTCGTCGTAACCTCAAGCAAAGCGAAGTCATCCTCACACCGCCTCTCGCGGGGAGCGCGGCTCTGGGCCAGCTTCCATGAAGTTCCCGTTTCCCAAAGAGCCGTTAAGGAGCCCACTACACTTACGTGGTTTTCAAATCAACGCCAAGAACGAAGCCAACTTCCCCACCCAACCTGAAGTGGAATGGAGGACTCGAATCCTTAAGCTGCTGTCTTTCACAACAGCCTATGAAACAGGCATAATATTTTTCCCCCCAAAGAACTGATCTCCTACAGAAGGAGCCATACAGCACTACGCTTGGGCAATAAGGAGGTAAAACAAGCCCCCGGCAGACACACACAATTTCCATGAGGCAGGACTTGATACAACACAACACTAAAAAAGAAAATCCCCGTAACATTCAAGGCTTTGCAGTATTTAGTTTTAAGTTAACAAACCTGTCTAAAACTTCCTTAAGAAAAAAATGGCATAAGTTCTTCGTGCAGCTCAAAAACAAGAGACTTCCCAGAAGGAAACAATTCAAAGAGAAACAAAGAAAAGCTTCAAACAAGCTGTCTTCAGAGCAGCTCGACAACAGCTCTCCGTTGAGGCTCTACAGAAGTTTACACACAGAGAGAGCAGGCATTTCAAAGCAACACGCATCATGCGGTCCTTCCCTATCCAGAATCCGTTCCAGCAGCCTGCAGTGCACAACTGGACAGAAACCTCACTGACCCCCAAACACCGCTCAAATATCTCCAACCTCAAGTACCCCAAAGATAACACACGCACAATCTCAGTATCGATCCCTTTTGTTTTATCTTGTATATAAATCTGCCAAGCGGCACAAGCAGGTTCGTGGAAGCAAAGGCAAGGCAGTGGAAGCAGAACTGGAACCTCCCTGCAAAGGGCCAGGCAAGGGGCTGAGCACTTCACCCTGCGAACAAGCAGCGCAAACCACGCACAGACGGCATTCTAGTCCAGCAAAATACAACCGCGGGCAAACCGCCCGCCATTAGCAGTGATATTTACACGCGCCGCTTCTTGTCGGGACGCTTAGATCCACCTCAACTTCCATACCTGATCCCTCCGGCTGAAACTGTAACAGGGATTTCTAAGAGAAGCAGCAACTTGCAGGGAAACGGGGAGGCAGAGACAGCTCCTCCACGGGCTGCGGAGGCAGACCCAGCTGACCTGCAGCAGCCAATCCCCGACGCCCCGACAGCGCAAGCCACATCAGCACTGCCAGGACAAACCAACCACTGGCTGATGTAACATCAGCAACTTCAGCCGACTTCATCCCTCCGGACACGCACGCACCTTCCCAGCCTGCTGCCCCAGCAGATGATGTAATTCTACTCCACGTTGCAGCACAAAATCCAGCATTAATGACTGTTTTCTGTCTAGTCCCAGACTAGTCCAGACAGCCCTACCCACAGAACAGGCTGCCCGGCCGCCTCCCGCGCCAGCTTCTCCTGACCTGGATTTCCCCCCTGCTCAGAGGTTTGCTGTCTGATGCAGGCAGGAGACTAAAGGACCTTTGTAGCCCAGCTTTTGAGAGTGGCTTCATCTCCTTAAGCCTCCTGACTCCTTTGTTTTCTCCCTGCATCCCAAATCTCTCTACTAGCGCAGGAGTGCAGCTGGCTTCGCTGCTCACTTGCCTGCCAAATACCACTTGCAGGCATTTCTCAATTGAAGAGAAAGCACTCATTGCTGAATTCAGTAAAAACCACGAAAACACTCGAGCTTTTCATCTGTACACGCATTATAAAATTAACCACAGCTCCCCACTTTAACGCAGATGCTGGTTATAGTGTCTCCTGCCTATAGTTACTTTACTGCTGCTGTATTCTCGTTTCTGTTCTGCAGTAAACAGATGCCACCAGCACTTGTTCTCATGTTGCTAAAGGACAGCACTTGGTGGGGGGTTGTTTAGTTTTGTCTGTTTAAATGGCAGATACTTCACTACCACAGATCAGGAAACAATCTCATCTGAAAGTCTCAAATCCATGGGGGAAGCCTCACAGAGTTCACAATACGCACGGGGTGGAGAAACACAAAAACCTCCACATCCCAGTAATTTATAGAAGACCCAACCCACAGTTATCTGACAGAGGTTTTGCTGCCCCCACGAAAGGGAAAACAAACTGATGCTTCCCCCTTCCCCCTCCCCTCCCCCCCCAAAAAGCAAGCATAAAGACAGCACTTCTTTAAAAGCCTGCCTGAAGATTTCCACTTTGACAGAGGTGGAATCTGTTCCCATCGCAGCACACACACGCTCTGCGTCCCCTCCTCTTCATCCCAATTATTAGGATTATTTTTAGCAACAGTGATTAAAGAAGCCAATGTAGCTTAACACACACACACACACACACACACACACAAAGAGCTGCTAAATCTTCCTTTTGATTTTTGAGCACGTAACAAGAAACAAGGCCTATTTCAGACTGAGCTGGACACCATTTAGAACATGGAACTCCTCTGATCTATGCTGGCAAATAAAAAGCAACAGGTTTCCCTCAACTCCCGCAGCTACTGAGGAGATGCTCCGGTTCCTCAGATTCTGAAACAAGAGAGGAATTGGTGACAGAAATAAACAAACAAGAGCTAAATCAGCATTCGTTTCCCAAAACCTTCAGCTTTTACCCAAGGATGCTTGTAAGCATCAAGGAGTCCAAGATTTCTTGCCTGAAGAGCAGCAGTTTACCTCAGCGTACAGCAAACACGTAAGCAAGTCAGCAGTGGAAAAACTGTGGTTTCCTGTAGTCAAAGGTAGCGAATACTCTGATAAATCTCAAGAAGAGTTCCATCTTCAAGAAAAGAGCACAGGAACCACACCAGCATCGCTAACAACACACGGAGGTGGAGATGCTACTCCCCACCTGCAGTCCTAAACACAAATGCAACAATAACAGCCTTACCTCTATTCAAAGACTGCACTATTTTCCCTAATAAAACAAATCACCACCACCACCAAAAATAAACAGTCAGTCAAAGTAGGTATCTTCTTCCTCTCCTATGAAGAAAGGTTGAAGGAACTGGGCTTGTTTAGCTTGGAGAAGGCTTTGGGGAGACTTCATTGTGGCCCTCCAGTACTTGAAAGGAGCTTACAAGTATCACAGAATGGCCCAGGCTGGAAGGGATCTCAATAATTATGACGCTCCAACCCCCCCGCCACAGGCAGGGCCCCCAGACTCCTGCCCAGGGCCCCATCCAACCCGGCCCTGAACACCTCCAGGGATGGACGGGGCATCCACAGCCTCTCTGGGCAGCTGTGCCAGCACCTCACCACTCTCATAGTAAAGAACTTCCCCAACATCCATCTTCCCTCCTTCAACTCAAAACCATTTCCCCTTGTCCTGCTGTTACCTACCCTTTCTAAGACTTGACTCCCCTTCTGTTTCTAGGCTCCCTTTAGGTACTGAAAGGCTGCAATGAGGTCACAGTGCAGCCTTCTCTTCTCCAGGCTGAACAAGCCCAGCTCCCTCAGCCTGTCTTTGTAGGGGAGGTGCTGCAGCCCTCTGAGCATCTTTGTGGCCTCCTCTGGACCCTCTCCAACAGCTCCCTGTCTTTCTTGTACTGGGAGCTCCAGACCTGGACACAGTTCTCCAGATGGGGCCTCACAAGAGCAGAGTAGAGAGGGACAATCCCCTCCCTGTCCCTGCTGGCCACCCCTCTGCTGATGGAGCCCAGGATCCCATTTGCATTCCAAGCTGCAAGAGCACACTGCTGACTCATGTTGGGTTTTTCATCCATCAGAACCCCCAGGTCCTTCTCTGCAGGCTGCTCCTTCCAGTCTGTATAAATGCCTGGGATTCCTCCGTCCCAAGTGCCAAACCTTGCATTTTGCTGTGTTGAACCTCATTAGATTCACCCGGGCTCACCTTTCAAGTCTGCTGAGGTCCCTCTGAATGGCATCCCTTCCTTCCACTGTGTCAGCTGCACCACTCAGCTTGGTGTCATCAACAAACCTGCTGAGGGTGCACTCGATTCCATCACTGATGTCATTGATAGAGATGTTGAAGAGCACCGGTCCCAAGACAGACCCCTGGGGAACGCCGCTCGTTACCAGCCTTCACCTGGACTCAGAACCATTGATCACCACCCTCCGTCTGCGGCCTTCCAACCAATTCCTTACCCATCAGGTGGGTCCACCCATCAAACCCACATTCCTCCAATTTGGAGATAAGGATGTGGTGGGGGACCACGTCAAAGGCCTTGCTCAAGTGCAGGTAAATGACATCAGTCGCCTTCCCCTTGTCCACCAATGTGGTCACTCCACCACAGAAGGCCACCAGACTGGTTAGGCATGACCTTCCCCTGGTGAGGCTGTGCTGGCTGTCTTGGATCACACGCTCATTCCTCATGTAATCAAGCATGTCATCCAGGAGGATCTGTTCCATGATCTTCCTAGGCACAGAGGTGAGACTCACCAGCCTGTGGTTCCCTGGGTCCTCCTAGCTCCCTTTCTTATAAATGGGAGTGATGCGATCCTTCCTTCAGTCATCCAGGACCTCACCTGACAGCCATGACTCTTCAAATATGATGGAGGTAGGACAGGAATCGACTTTTTACATGGTCTGATAGCGACAGGACAAGGAGGAATGGAGGTAGGACAGGGATCGACTTTTTACATGGTCTGATAGCGACAGGACGCAGGGGATGGCTTTAACCTAAAAGAGGGCAGATCTAGGTTAGAGGTTAGGAAGGAATTTTTTACACCCAGGGGGGTGAGGCATTGGAACAGGTTGCCCAGAGAAGTTGCGGGCGGGCACCCCATCCCTGGAGGCAACCAAGGCCAGGTTGCACGGAAGCCTGGGCAGCAAGATCTACCGGCTGGCAATCCTGCCATGGATGGGGGATTGGAACCAGAGGATCTTTAAGGTCCCCCCAACCTAAGCAATTCTGTGAATCTGTGAACAAGATTACTAAGCAAGGAATGCGAGGACACAGTTGAATTCAATTAAGCACGGTCATCAGTGGTCGAGTCAGCATTTCTCCAGCACTTCCTTCTTCCAAAAATTATCACTCTCTTTTCTGGCCTGGATCAAATCTGGAACAAGCAATTTCCTCTAAAACCTTCACCAAGTAGTAAAACATCCATCTGCTCTTGAGGATAAAGAGATGATAGAAAACATTGCGGCTCTGTATCAGTTTTTCTACGGCTATCAAATCAAGGTGGTACGTGCATCACAAGTCACTCAGGGAGAGGAACAGAGGCCGAATAAAACGTTTGTAACAGCCATGGCTAAAGCAGCGCCACTAGGATCGCTGAGAGGTAAGATGCAAGAAGTCAGTAGTTCTGTTCAACAATTCAGGAGAAAGACAAATATTTGCAGTTAGTGCCCCGCACATCAGCCTCTCGCAGCTCCTCCAGTGCATCTCATTGAAGCTTCAGATGCACTTTTTCACCCTTCCAAATTGTTTTTTCAAACCCTCCATATCCAAAACCCTGCCGTGGAATGAACCTCTTCCACCGCCTTACAGCAATCCGTACGCCAGCCGGCTGCGGCCCCTTGCGAAGAAGGACGGGAAATTCACCAACGGCGAAATCTGCTCCTGCCCGGCCATTTCTCCAAGAAGAGCATCGCTCAAAATAGCACTTACGATCGTTATTATCACCTCAACTCCACGGAGCACTCAGCTCCGTATTCCATTTTAGCTCCCTGTTTTTAAGACAGCTGCCTTTACCTACTTGTTTGTCTCCTTGTTTGTTCTGTCCTCAGAACGATGTGTTTTTCTCTTCTTTTACTGCTGATTAAAGGAGGCAATCCATTTCTATCAAAGATAAGCTGATACCCAACCCTAACAGAGATTTTTCTTTTTTTTTAAGTAAAAATTACTAAGCGGATTGTGTCTGACACCCAAATACAAAACGTGGGCGCGATAAGAAAACAATAAGAACTCCTTCAGCACTCCTCTGGTCTCCAGCTTTGTGCGACTACGGTGCCAAGCGCCTCCTCCGCAGCACCCGTAACGCCGCGGACTCCCAGCGCACGCCTTCTCGTTCCTCCCCGTGGCTGCGGAACTCAAGCTGCCCCTGAACAGCATTAGCGCCGGAAGCACCAGTTCTGCCACCCCTCCCGCCCTCTGCGTAAGAAATCTGTGTAAGTTTCGCTCATCGAGATTTCTCTATCTATAGCCCTACTAGCCCTTATAGAGAGCTACCAGGTTTCTTCTCACAAAAAAACCAAAACAACAAACCCTGTTCCTTATTTCATGAAGAAACAGCATGCAACGGATACAGGCTTATCACCAGGAGTAAAGCAAAAGCCTGGGTAATAACCTGTACGTCTCACGCAGGTGTCAGGAGGGTTCACGTGTTTCCTCTAGGCTCAGAGAAATTCTCACGGTAAGCCCAAGAGACACTCGGAGAAAAAGGCAGGCCAACGACACGCAGCAGCTCTGTTTCCCCAGAACTCCGGATGAATGAAGCTACCGCAGTTCTCTGCCTACTGCTCACAAAGGCCCAAGAATTACACGCGGTCGTTGGCTCTGCGTAATAGCGATGCTCTATGGACACCAATAAAGCCTATGAGACAGCTTGAAGAGGGCCAACTTGACAAAGACAACTTGAGAGGGCCAGAAGGATGAGCGCCCAAATGCCTGCAGCGCGGTGCACGTTGTGAGTACGGTACCTCCGTCATCGCAAGGCTTACCTCGCTCGTTTTCAATACGACCTTGTTCATCCGCAGCAAGAAACGGCCACGGGCCCGACCGAATCACGGGAGGGGAACCGGTCGGCAGCCGCCAGGACCCGCGGCAGGGCGCCGGCGGCCAGCATAACGCAGCGCCGGCCCCACCTTCGCGCAGCCACCGCGCAGCCGGCGACACGCGGCCACGACCAAATCCCCCGCGCCTCCGCCATCTCCCGCCGCGGCCCGGCCAGCTCCTACAGCGCCGCCACCCAGACGCGCCTCACGGCCGCGGCCCGCGGTTTCCCGGCCCCTCGGCAGCCCCCACCCTCCGCCGCACAGCTCCCGGCAGCGCGCCACACGCGGGCCCCGGCCCGGCCCTCCGCGCCCACCCGGCCGGGCTCCCGCCGGCGATGCTCCGGCAGAAGAGGCGTCCGGGCGGGCGGGCGCTCCGCGGGGCGAGCCCGCGGCGGAAGGAGCGTGCCGGTACAACCGAGAGCGACCCCGGCAGCACGACGCCAGCTGAGCTGGACCCGCTCCACCTACGGCGGCCTCCGAACCGTTCTGGCTGTAAGCCGAGCCGCTGCCAGCAGCCACTCGGGACCGGCGGCGGCGCCACCGCCACTTCCGCGGAGCCCGCCGGCGCGCGGCGCTCAAATCACTCGCACCGCCTACCGGAGCGCGGCGCTCAAATCACTCGCACCGCCTACCGGAGCGCGGCGCTCAAATCACTCGCACCGCCTACCGGAGCGCGCAGCATGCTCGCGCCCTCCGCGGCTCCACCCAGCGGCACGGAGCGCCTCCAATCGCATCTCTGGATCGGAGGTAAGAGGCAGCCGCGCGCGGACGCCGTGTGACGCCGCGTTCAGGCTCCCCGCGGCCGTCCCGCTGTGGCGGCTGGACTCGCACCGCGCCGGCGGGGCGCTGCGCCAACGGAAGTGAGCGTTGCAGTAAAACTCCCAGGTGCGGGCGCGTTAGTGTCCCGGCGAGCCCCGCGCCTCCTGCGCGCCGGCTGCGGTCTTATAAGGAAATCCGGCAGCGAGCTGCAGGACCCTGCCTATGTATTCTCGTTGCAGTCATTTCTTCGGGTGCGTGAACCTACAGTGGCTCAATGGAACCGTGAGCTGAGCCAGATAAAGTAGGCGATGAAGTATGGCAGACACCTCCCCTTTCGCAACACGTCCGCACCAATAAGCAGTGGCCAAAACCAGGCACGTATTTAATAGTGAGGCGTTTGCTTTCACAGAATCACAAAACTGTAGGGGCTAGAAAGGACCTCTGAGATCAGCGAGTCCAGCCCCACACAGCAGGCTGCACAGGTGGGCGTCCAGGCGTCTTGAATACCTCCAGAGGAGAATCCACACCCCCCCGGGCAGCCCGTTCCAGTGCTCCGCCACCTTCGCTGTGAAGACGTTCCTTTGCTCACTGGTGATGAACTTCGTGTGCTCCAGTTTATGGCCGTTTCCCCTTGTCCTGTCCCCACAGACCGCTGGTAAGAGGCTGGCCAGGTCTGTTTGACTCCCACGCTTAACATACTTACAAACGTTAATCAGGTTGCTCTCAGTCTTCTTTTCTCAAGGCTAAACAGGCCCAGGTGGTTCAGCCTTTCCCCTTACGGGAGATGCTCCAGGTCCTTTATCATCTTTGTGGCCCTCCGCTGGACTCTCTCCAGGAGATCCCTGCTCTTTTTGTACCTGGGAGCCCAGAACTGGATACGGTCCTCCAGGTGAGGCCTGGCCAGGGCAGAGTAGAGGGGGAGGATCACCTCGCTCCAGCTGCTGGCCGTGCTCCCCTTAATCACTTCAGGGTCCCATCGGCCTTCTTGGCCACCCGGGCACACTGCTGGCTCACGGCCACCCACCAGGGCACCGGGATTTTGCTCCCGGTTGTCAGAGTCGGGGCAATATGGTCAGGTTGCGGTTGGACCTGACGATCTTTAAGGCCTTTTCCAACCTGAGCAATTCTATGATTCCGTGATATCGAACAAGACCGGACACAGCACTGACCCGTGGGGAACACCACCGGCCGCAGGCCAACCAGGCCGTGCCGCCCATCACAACCCTCTGCGCTCGGCCAGTCGGCCAGTTCTCAACCCACCTCACCGTCCACTCATCCAGCCCGCACTTTCTCAGCTTTCTCACTTTGTGCCAGAAAACAGAAACACGGGAAGGAGCTTTTAGTAACATTTAAGATACCTCCTTTATTTTTCTTCCTTAGCACTCTATGCATTTTCGTACATTCTAGAAGGGGAAAGTGATGGCAGAATATTTGCATTCTCAGTACATCCGTTTCCCAGCAAAAAAAAAAAAAAAAAAAGGAAAACCATCTGTGATGAAAGCAGGAAGTGGCACTCCAGGCCGTCTTCAGACTGCAAGAATAAGAACGCCTGCTGGTTTTGTTCCCAGTGTGACAACAACCTGCAAACTGATAGGGAGCTCTCAAGTAAAAGGAGGTGGAAAGGATCCTAATTCATAGAGCTACTGGCAGTGCACTTCATTACCTTTTAGGAGGAGGCAGTGCAAGATCGTGTCCTTCACAGTGTAAAAACAGACTTACAGCACCAAAAGATGAGGTGTCACGGAGGCAGACAGGAAGCAGACAACAGAAGAACTACACAGTACGGTCTTGTTCCTTTGCCACCAAGCACTTAGTGGTCACTGTCCAGTCCAGCGGTCAGTGGTTGCAGGAAGAAGCAGCGCGCGTGGGCGCCGTTTCGGCATCCCCCACCGAGCAGCTTCTGTGTCAGCGCAGCTGGCATTTTACCAAAAATAAGCCAAACAAGATTCCCTATTCTGCATATTTGACCTAAGTTTCCTAATTACTGTATAAACGCTGCCTTGTGTGTGGCATTGCCATACTGTTCCCTGCTACACAATTGCAGCAAAGGCAATTTAAGCTCAGGCAGTAGGAGAAAACAGAGCAGAAGGGCGGAATCACCTCCCTCGCCCTGCTGGTCACACTCCTCTTGATGCAGCCCAGGATACAGTTGGCCTTCTGGGCTGCAAGCGCACATTGCTGGCTCATGTTGAATCTTTCATCAATCAACACTCCCAAATCCTTCTCCTCAGGGCTGCTCTCAAGCCATTCTCCACACAACCTGTATCCGTGCTTGGGATTGCCCTGACCCAGGTGCAAGGCCTCGCACTTGGCCTTGTTGAACTTCATGAGGTTGGCACGGCCCACCTCTCCAGCCTATCCCAGTCCCTCGGAGCGGCATCCTTTCCCACCAATGTATCGTCCGCAAAGCTGCTGAGGGTGCACTCGATCCCACTGTCCATGTCACCTACAAGGACGTTAAACAGCACCAGTCCCAGCACCAATCCCTGAGGAATGCCACTCGTCACCAGTCTCCGCCTGGACATTGAGCCATTGACTGCAACTCTCCAAGTGCGACCATCCAGCCAATTCCTTATCCAGCAAGTGGTCCATCAAATCCATTTGCAAGTAGGACGTGATGTGGAACAATGTCAAATGCTTTGCACAAGTCCAGGCAGATGACATCAGTCGCTCTTTTACCCACTGACATGGTAACTCCATTATAAAAGGCTACCAAGTTTGTCAGGCACAATTTGTCCTCGGTGAAGCCACATTAGTTACATAGCTTCCGAATGTAACCAGCATGATTCATACTGGTCATGTATTTTTTTTAATTAATGTTATCTTTGACATGCTACTACGTACAAGTTTTGCAGTTTGCTTTTGCACTGCTCTGTTTAAGTTATACCGAGGAACAACAACGAAGTTGCGATAAACGCAGCATTAAGTAAAACCCGTGCACTTTGTCAGGGTCGGCTTTCTGACCTATGCTTCCAATGGATTACCGGACCTTACAGGGGGCAGATTTTTCCATCATATGAAGAACATAAAATAAATAATAAATCCTTTGCTAAAAATTTACCATTGCTAATCGACCCTAAACTGCCATTTAACATCTTCATCAGTGACATCAACACCGGAATCAAGCGCACCCTCAGTAAGTTTGGGAATGACACCACGCTGTGGGTGCAGTCAACACGCCCAAAGGACAAGGTGCCATTCAGAGAGACCTGGACAGGCTCAAGCAGCGGGCCCAAGTGAACTTAATGAGCTTCAATAAATCCAAGTGCAAGGCCTTGCACACGGGTCACGGCAACCACCACAACCAACACCAGCTGGGGAATGTACGGACGGAGTACAACCGTGCCAAAAAAGGACTTGGGGGTACTGGCGCACGGTAAGCTGAACGTGAGCCAGTAAGGCACTCTCACAGCACATCCTGTCCCAGCCTGAATAGGAAGAAGTGTGGCCAGCACGTTGAGGGAGGTGATCCCGCACCTCCGCATCGGTGAGACCGCTCTCACTGCATCCAAATGTGGAGTCAGCAGTACAAGAGTCTTGGACCGGCTGGAGCACATCCAGAGGAGGGCCACAAAAATGACAGAAGGGACAGAACATCTCCTGTGTGAGCACAGGATGGGAGAGCTGGGACCATTCAGCCTGGAGGAGAGCTACAAGAGGGAAGGAGACACTCTTTAGCAGGGTTAGATGTCACAGGACAGCAGAAATGGTTTCAAACTAAAAGAGGCGAGATTTAGACTGGATATAAGAAAAAGGTGAGGTGGGTTTTTTTGTTTTGTTTTTTAAACAGTGAGGGTGGTGAGGCACTGAAACAGGTAGCACAGAGATGTGGTAGATGCACTGTCCCTGGAGCCTCTGGGTAACCTGATCCAGCTGCGGATGTCCCTACTCACTGCAGGGGAGTTGTCTGGATGACTTTCATGGGTCCCTTCAAACTCAAACAATTCTGTGATTCTATGATTTTAACTCCACGGAACGACTGAGCATTCTGTGTGATGAAGTGGGTTAGACTGGTCAATGAGATAGATCGTCTCTGCATTTAAATGCAGGGACTGGCTTTATGGTTCCAGATACTGAGCCACAAGTGAGCAAGGTATTACAGCAAGCTTTATTCATAAAGGATCTATACGTTTCTCCTAAAAATACTGATGATATCCCGTTAAGACTGTTCGCAACAATCTGTGATGCACCACCTACAACTTCAGTGGCCATCACTGTCGGCCCACTTCCATTCTGGAGGGGGAGGGAGGGAGAGAGGCAGACGCGCACACACACACACACACACACACACACACACACACGATCAGAAAGGAAGCTACCTTGACAGACAACTATAAAATTCAATTACATTTCAGACCACAGAATACTTAAAACTTTGTTTCATTATTTCATTATTGCTAATGCAAACAATGATTAATTGAATATCTATTCTTGAAAATATACAGAAACATGAGTCGCATGCTGTTACACAGGCATGGTTGTCATTTAATAATAACAACTGGAAGGTGACTGGCAGATATGCCTACTCAAAGTAACAATTCAAGTCTCTTGGGAGACCTCACATATTTTAAATGTTAGGTCCACACAGAAAGAAATCAGGTCCTTCCCAAACAGGATGAGTAGCTTCACGATGCTGGGACTGAACTTGATGAAACACTCAGCTAGGCTGTGAGCACACACTGATGGCTCATGAAGGCCAACCGTACCCTGGGCTCCATCAAGAGAAGCACGAGCAGCAGGGCGAGGGAGGGATTCTGCCCCTTTACCCTGCCCTCATGAGACCCCACCTGGAGCACTGCGTCCAGTTCTGGGCTGCCAACACAAGAAGGACATGGAGCCGCTGGAGCAGGTCCAGAGGAGGGCCACGAAAATGACTTGAGAGCTGAAGCACCTCCCTACAAGGCCAGGCTGAGAGGGCTGGGGGTCTACAGCCTGGAGAAGAGAAGGCTCTGAAGAGCCTTCTAGCGGCCTTCCAGTACCCAAAGGGGCCTACAGAAAAGCTGGAAAGGGATTTCTTGTAAGGGCAGGTAGTGACAGGGCAAGGGGAAATGGCTTTAAACTGGAAGAGGGTAGGTTTAGACCAGATATCAGGAAGAAATTCAGTACTGTGAGGGGGATGAGACACTGGAACGAGTTGCCCAGGGAGACTGTGGATGCTCCTTCCCTCGAGCACTCAAGGCCAGGCTGGATGGGGCTATGAGCAACTTGGGCTAGAAGGAGGTGTCCTTGCCTAGAGCAGGGAGGTTGGAACTAGACAATCTCAAAGGCTCCTTCCAACCCAAAGCATTCTATGATTCTACATACGAATCTTAACTCCAGTCCTCTCTTTACATTCCCTGGTTTAGAAAGCACTCAGTTTCTGGGAACAAGGTAATTCTGACTTCCTCCTTCCTGCTCCTCATTCTTGCAGCATCTCAACTGCCGCCATCCCCCAAGAATTTCACTTCTAAGAGGTTTCAAGATTGTGTATATGGAGAACAGCAGAATGAGAGGACGCAGGACAGCAACTGGTCATGTGAATTAATCCATCAACAGAAGGCACATAAGATATCAACGACAGTATAAGAATCTGAGGAAAAATAGTTTATGATCTGGATCACACACACCATGAACGTATAAATTCACTTACTGAACTTTAAGAACAGCTCCCATCTATTTGACTCTCTTCAAAAGCAGAGGATACTAGCCAGTATCAGAATCACAAAAAAGTAGGCAGTCAAATCATCTCTGTAACTTCTTTCAATATTCGGTACCATCTTGAGTGGGAAAAAAAAGTCAAATGGGAGTTTCCAGTGGACTTTGGGCAGCCCTCGCGGAGGTTCTGGCCATTCCGTCATATCAGTGAAGGTAACAACAGTTGTCAAAGGCACCGAGCTTGTGCTTAGGGACTGTAATAAAACGGAAAGTAGAAAGAATTCAGCATGCCTAATGCAAAAGATGCATCTCATCCAGGCCAGGCTGGACGTGGCTCTGGGCAGCCTGGCCTGGTGGTTGGTGACCCTGCACATAGCAGGGGGTTGGAACTGGGTGAGCACTGCGGGCCTTCGCAACCCAGGCCATTCTACGATTCTATGATCCCCCAGCTAAGTTCTGTAATGGACTCTTGAAACAGCTTGTACGCTCCACAAGGCTTTACACTGAGCTTATATTAAAGTTTTGACTCCTTAAGATGAAGTGGTTTGTGATTGAAAAGAAAGTACCTTTTCTAGCTGCACAACTGACTGAGAACAGTAATCAGCAAAGCCATAAAACCAGCTTCCTCCACAGATCAGTTAAATACGAACTCTTGCCACTGTAGCCAGACCACTTCCAAAACCCAGTAGATCACAACTCAATAATATCAAGAGCGTTTGATTCCTTGGTTCTTAAATAACCCGTGAATCCTATTTCATTACTGCTGTGTATGAGAGAAGGATTTGAAGTCCCATACCTTTAGGGGTTGACACTGATAAAAGTACCGTACACCCAATATCTGAGCTTGTGGGTTGGACAGGAGACCCATCCTAGTCCACAGTATCTGTATATCCAGGGTCACAGGAATCATACAACAGGAACTGCAATTCTTAGTCTGAAAATAAAGTGTAAACCAAACATCTCAATACAGTAATTTAAATGTTAAAAAGGACTTCTACGGTCAAAGCCCAACACTTCAGGTAGCAAAGGTCTCAGAACCTCAATCACTTCCTTTGGGACTAACCCCATAACTTCTTGTCAGCTCAGCTGCCCGTTTTAGAGCTGCATCCATCTCACTGTCACCTCATTTCCAGACAGAATTTATCTCACCTCTATCACCGGGATTTTGCTTTCTATGGGACACCTTCTAACAGATGAATAATTGTTAAAACAGAATTTGGCTCCCCAGCAAGTACTTGGATTGCAAGCTCTTAGCTTTAGTTAGGCAATATAAAAATATCATTAGAAACCAACAAAAAAAATCAGAAAAGATGATAAAGTAAGTATCAAACTATTGGGAGCATGCAGGCTGTATTAATCTTAGAACCCAGAAAGCCAGGTAGTACAGCACTAGATTAAGCATTACACTTTTCTTGGCCATTTAAATACCGGAACAAGGAATCAAAAGAGATTAAATCCACGAGGTTTTTTTGTAGTTTAGTAAATATCGCAACGATATGAACACTCATAAATATGACTGTTTATGAGTATGAAGACTTCTGAAAGCCAGTGGATTATCACACAAATAAAACTAGCCCTGATGAACAAGCTGGTTCATTTTTTACATTACTCACACTTCTCAAACTAAAACAAAGATATGAAAAAGATATTCAGATTGTCTTTTTGCATTTACATTACCTGCACGCTGCAGTTCTGGATCAGAACGGTCACCCACTCTTCTTCCTGGGCTGAACGAGCACTACCAATTATAGCAAGGTCCTCTGTTTGGTTCATCCCCTGAAAAGCCTTGTACAACTTCAGCTGGATGTAACTGCAATTACTTTCTTCCATTTGAGTTAGCCTACAAATGAGAAAAAAGCAACAGCTTTACCTAAAGGGATTTCCCAAGACACAAGCAGATGGCACCAACATCCTTCCTCAGCAGCAAGTATTTCTTCTGTTCTTCTAATGAGTCAGCTCTCAATCCCTTCTGCAAGGAGAAGGGTGAAGGACGTGGCAGGGTAACATGATGAAGAATACCGGCAGCTTTTTAGCCATCTCATCACCACAGTGACGGTATACCTGACCTTTCACCAACAGAATAATAATCCAAATTAGAATAATCAATCACTTTTTAAGGTTCTATTATAATTCACTTTTCAAATACAAATTCTACTCTTGTCTGTGACACGTTGCCGGACCAAAGCCTGAAGACTTCCTACAGGACCATCTCTGAAGTTCAAACTGTTCTAGAGGTTCATCACCCCTCCGACAGCCTAGTTCCCCTAGGGTTAACACGAAACA
Source organism: Alectoris magna (assembly GCA_030625065.1). Lineage (NCBI taxonomy): Eukaryota > Metazoa > Chordata > Aves > Galliformes > Phasianidae > Alectoris > Alectoris magna. Next base: position 23,394,941 of record CM060566.1, on the reverse strand, counting down.
TCTGTATTAAAACCACACGTGACCTTGAAGAGGGACCTTGGCTCCACAGAAATGAGTGAAAAGCGACAGAAAAAGGTGTTAAGTGACTCCACACCTCCCAGATGTTTCAGGAAGGGTGACCGAAGGGACTGTTCTTACCTGAGTTTGCAGCCAGTCCTCACATTACTTCCAAATCGTATCGTATGTCTCAGAAACTGCGAGCAACTTCCATCACCCTCGCTCTGCAGAATGCGCATCTAACAATCTGCACGTCAAGAAGCAGATCGCAAAGGACACTCGACTTGCATTTAAGTGTCTTCTTACTGCACACTCCTCCTTTGCACTATCACGGGTCTACAGTCCAGCCCTGACCAAACAGCCTACTGCTGGCTGCAAAGTTACACTGAAGTATGCCCTCACAGGCAAAGGTACAAACTCAGAAGCCCAAACAACATAGTAACAGAAGTCAAGAAACCCAGCGACAGACAAAACAAGACAGCAGAAAGGATACGTGCTGCACTGCACTATCGTTTGCAATCAGCAGTGGCGCTCCAGTGATATAACCAGGGTTTCCACTTCTAGGCAGTGTATGAGAAAGCATCCTGGTCTACAAAGAGGCAAAGGAAAGAGACAAAACAAGAGAGAATGTTACAAAAAAAGACAAAAAAAAATAGTATTAATGAGATCTGTTCGTCTCAGGAGAGTAAATTTGCATGCTCAGAAAAGTAGACTTAACCCATTTTTTGAATGACTTAATATTATATGCTACCAAAACCTCCACCGTTTGATTTCAAATAGTCTTTTTTACCCGACAAGTTAATATGTAGTACAGCAGGTAACGAAAACCAAACAACACCACCACAAACCCAAACAACCAACCCAGACTGACTAGATGTCATCATCCGGAAGTGCAGGCTCTACCAGGGCACCTTTTACTTACTAACTCCTGTGGGTCACAATTTATCCAACTTTGCATTGTCTCTATAGGATAAAGTGTGTTTTGAAGTTTATACAAACCAGTGTCTCCCAGCTCTCCACCCCCTCCAAAGTAAATCTCATTCCCACTGCACAAAGTTCAGGACCCGGAATAAACCTACCACTTTGTTCACAAACACTGAACATCTCAGATACAGCGCCAGCTCCAACCTCTTCCTTTCTGATAGCGCGCTGACGACCCTGACCCTCTCCCCTTCTGCCCACCAAAAACAACCACCGCAAGTAACGTAATATAAACCAACCAAACCCAAGCTAATCCAACCTAGCCAGATCAAAATAACTAGTCCCTTCAAAGTCACTTACTTAAACCGGGTTTGGTCTTCTAGCATGGTTCACTTAAGAGCAGAGCCGCATCTCCTACTTTCTTTGAAAGCTGTTGTTATCATAGTATTATGGCACTGCTCCATTTGCATCTCATCTGTATAGAATTGGGCCACAAGTTACAGAGCACATACTTGACAACAGCCCAGGAAAGACTGAGACACTGACCCAGAAACGCAAAGTGAAGTGCTGCTGCAGTGAGAATCCAGGGCTCCCAAAGATGCTTGTCACTTTGAACCGGACAGACACACTCTGAATCCCATGGGTACCATTAAATTCTATCTCATAGATCACCTGAAAGTCCAACCCAGAGAAGAATCAGAGACACAGTAACAGGGTAACGACTTGAAGTTAGCATCGAGCCTCAGATCAAAAGGTCGAGATACCTCAGAAACAGCATTGTTACACGTGTTATCTTTCATGTAGGGAGCTCCAGGTGGTTCAATCGGGCTGATCCTTACCTGGAAAGTAAACATGTTAATGAACAGCAGTTGTTTAAAAAGAGCACGTCTTACTCTTTTCCAACCAAGATTTACCTTCCTGCTGCAGCCGTGATCTGGGGACGCATCACGCTGTCCCAGATCCCATTTTTGCTGTCTTTGTCGTGTTGCTTTTTTTAAAAAGAAAGCAAGCTACCTCCCTGACTCCGATGCCACCTGTGCCCAACCATTCCAAAGCACACACTGCCTTACACCCCTGTATCTGTGTCTGTAACACGACGCTTTCTTACAAGACGTCTTATTTCAGACACCCAACGTTCCCGCTCTGCGAAGTTCTCGACCTGTGAGTATTATTACGAATGTCTACTACTCCCAGTACTTAATTTCAGAAGCAGAAGTTACTTCCACTGGCAACAGACACTGACCTTCATGGACTCTGCAACGGTGCCATGGACGGGAACCTAGGGAAAACAAACAAGCCAAAAGAACCAGCACCAAAACAAACCGATTTTCCGAGTTTGCAAGTAAAATCACAAGGCAAACAAAACACATCTGGGTATTTCAGTGACAAAAGTCACTTGGTTTATTTCAGATGTGTAAAACTTGTAACCCACAGATAAAAATTAAAGACATACTATAAAGAAGGTGTTTTTAGAAGAAAAGAAGACAGCATTCATTCCCGGCCCTATCGACAAACTGAAGATATTACCAGCATCTTCAACCTGTTCCTGGAGCTCCCCCTTGTGGAACGAAGTACGGACTCCAGTTTCTACTCAAGGAAAATCTGACTTTTGCAGTCAGTCACCAAGTAAGCGCACAAGCATGAATTACATTTGGTCAGTGGAACGCTCTCTTACTACAGTTATGTGGATTCAGAAGAGTATTTCCAGTTAAAGGGTAAGCAGAGCCATTAACTTTACTAACGTGCTAATACTGCCACATGATACTGGTGTACCATCTCAGCAGAACAGAGAAACTGGTGAGATGACTAATGAAATATTAAGCTATCCCTCAGTAAAACTAGCGTGATGAACACAAAAACAAATGAGCAATCTGACATGATTTTCGGGATTAATAAAGTAGAAATTGATACGGAATTCAATCCTAGAATATATGAAATCAGCACTACAGAAAAGGATATAGCAGACCTCAACAGACACCAAGTAGAACGAGTCAGCAATGTGCCCTTCTCACTAAGAACTCTAACGGTACTCACAGCAGCATTAAGAAAAGTATCGCCAGCAGGTAAAGAGAGGCTGCATCTACATTACAGGGTCCCAGAACAAGAGAGACCTGGATACACTGAAAAGAGGCCAATGGAAGGGCACCAGGATGGTCAAGGAACTGGAGCTCCTCTCCTGTGAGGAGGAGCTGAGAGAGCTGGGACTGCTCAGACTGGAGAAGAAGAGGCTCAGGACAGGTCTGAGCAATGGGTATAAGTACCTGGAAGGAGGGCGCAGAGAAGGTGCAGCCGTGCTCTTTTCGGAGGTGCTCAGTGCCAGGGCAAGAGGCAGTGGGCACAAACTGGAACGCAGGAGGTTCCATCTGATCGTGAGGAAGCACTTCCCTACTGTGTTGGCGATGGAGCACGGGCAGAGGTTGCCCGGAGAGGTTGTGGACTCTCCGCCTCGGTGATCTTCAGAAGCCACCAGGACGTGGTCCTGGGCACCCTGCTCGAGGTGTCTGCTGGAGCACGAGGTTGGACCAGAGCTCCCTTCCGGCCTCAACCATTCTGTTATTCTTGCTAATGTTTCTCATGATGCTGTTGTGAACTGCTTTAGTATCTATAGGTGCAGATTTCCTGACTCGACTTTTAGAAAGCTGTCTGTAAACTGAGAAATAGATTTTGATAAAGCACAGAAAGACCAAAGTCAAAATGTTTGCCAGTCTGATAGAGCGGGCTTCTGCGTCAGGCTTAGACTGGAAGACAGCAGGAGGAGATATTTGAGTGTTTTATTTGGGAACCACGGGATGTATAGAGCAACAGATACAAACTGTAACATAAGAGGTCCCACCTAAACACCAAGAAGCACCTCTTTCCTGTGACAGAACACTGGTACAAGTTGCCCAGAGAAGTCGTGGAGCGTCCTTCTTTGGACATCTTCAAAAGCCTGGTCCTGGACAACCTGCTCTAGGTGTCCCTGCCTGAATCATAGAATCATAGAATCACAAGGTTGGAAAGGACCTACAAGATCATCCAGTCCAACCATCCTCCCATTACCACTGCTCCCACAAGCCACTAAACCATGTCTCGTAGCTCCTCATCCAGACACCTCTTGAACAATTGCAGCCATTTCCTCAGGTCCTGTTTGTTGCCTGGGAGAAGAGGCCAAGCCCCTCCTCATCACAGCCTCCCTTCAGGAAGTTACAGAGAGCAATGAGGTCTCCCCGAGCCTCCTCTTCTCCAGACTGAACATTCCCAGCTCCCTGAGCCTCTCCTCATGAAACTTGTGCTCCAGGCCCCTCACCAGTTTCATTGCCCTTCTCTGGACACGCTCCAGGGCCTCGATGTCTTTCTTGCAGTGAGGGGCCCAAGACTGGACACAGCACTCGAGGTGCGGCCTCACCAGAGCTGAGTGCAGGGGGACAATCACCTCTCTGCTCCTGCTGGTCACACTATTTCTACTGCAGGCCAGGATGCCATTGGCCCTCTTGGCCACCCGGGCACACTGTCAGCTCATGTTCAGCTACACGGTCACGTTGAGCTACAGGTTAGAAGAGATGACCTACAGAGGTCCCTTTCAACTTCAACCATTCTGCGATTCTGTGAAATAAAGCTTATATGACAACTGGCATTACATAGGATTTTGCAGAGAACATACTGTAACCAGCAAAAAACAAAAAACCCAACCTCACTATTTTCCTGAAACAAAGCATATTCTCAAGTTGATGGGAAAATATTTTCAATAAATGGTCTATTTAAAACGTAAGAGTTGTACTTAAACTGTAAAATATGAAATACCAATGAAATAGCTGTTATATGCACTAAGTACTTCCTAATAACCGAAGTTTATTGGAAAGCACATTGAAGTGATGGTTTATCACTGATCAGGGACATTTTCAACAGGATTTCTAGCAAGAAGGGCATGATCGGAAGATCTAGGAACACTACGCACCAAATAGCCTGTCCCAAGTTACAAGAAGTTGAAACGACGGCGCTAAGTCAAGCAAACGCGGCATTGAACAAAAGGAAAAAATAAGACACACACCTTCAGTACTGCCAAGCCACGGTAGTAGGAGGCAGCGTTTAGGGCAGGGTCAGCGGCACAGCTCCTGCTCAGCTTCGTGAAAACGCGAGTACAGCTCGTGCTTTTACTTTCCAGAAAGCCTGAGTTAAGAGATGACATCGCGTAAGAGAAAACAGCAGCACATGAAGCACCTCAGAAATGCCTTTCCTTTTACTAACCAGCTGGATTTCCATCTACGCAACGCCCGCTGACGCCCATTTTTACCGGCTGTCTAAGCACACTCAGCGCAGACAACGAGTCCAAGTAGATTAGGATCGGGTCGCCAGCCTGAAAAGACAATTTGGAAAGCTTACAGACAGCGTTCCTGTGGAATGGTAACGCCGAGTTCAAAGCGACGACATCAGGGCAAAGAGGCACACAGTTTTGTTTAAAGGGTTGTACAAACTGTTAAATACAAGAAAACCGATTAGAAACATTTCACGCAGTAAGGAAAAGAACTGAAAAATAACACGGTTTAAAGGGTAGAAATACGAAGGATCTTTGAGTTTGTTCTCATTAGGTCTCATTACAGACAGCTCCAGCAAAGGTACACCTGCAAGCCCGTTGGCATTTTCTTTCAACTCACTCGGTAAAAGGCAGCGAACGACGCCCGGACTTGTGGCTGTGCTAGGAAGGAGTGCCTGCCATACTTCTGCAGAAGCTTCGGAAAATCAGATTCTTTGATACGCTTTGGCTGTTGGAAATAGTTCAACTTTGCTGAAGGTTGGAAAAAAAATAATAAGCCACCAACATTCAAATTACTAGAAAAGAATTCTAAGGAAAAGAAAACATGCCAATATTGTAAAAGTGACAACTTCGTTAACCACAAGCTATATAGCGCCATACATTAACTAACTGCTAACAGCGTGTTCTACTCATGAGGAAAAGAAACTGCTTGTGACAGGCTCTTGGTGATACCAGGCAAAGCACTCGCAGGTAGACCAATAGCTGCACACGGAAAGAAGAGATGAATTCGCCCAGCTGGTGAAGGAGACGGCTGGCTGCAGAGCGCTCCTTCTCAGGAAGCAGCCCAGGCCCAGCAGCCGTTCCTCCTTCAGCAGCCAGCCATTACACGAGCGGGGTGCCTCCACCCTGCGCCCACCTCTTGCGGACTCTCGGGGAGCTCAGCTACAAACAATCTGCCTGTGCTCCCAAGGCCAGGCGCGGCCCTTCCTTCAGGCGCGGCCCTTCCTTCCTTCAGGCGCTCAGTCACCAGTTAAAGCCGTAACCTCACAGTTTCCCACAGCAGCTACGAACAAGATGACACAATGAGCAGTAATTCGTAACGTTGCATGAAAAACATGCTAATATACAAACGCGACCTTGTGAAAGAATGAGAACTGTTTAAGGTGACTGCCTTAGTACGTGCTCTCCGTTTTGTAAAGCGTCCAATTACGCTCACCTGACATTTGTATGTCAAAACACGAAATCAGTATGCGAAATCAGTAAAAATAACGTTAAACTGATTAAAAATAATTCGTGTCGAATGAACTTTAAAGTATGAAGTGTGGATAGACATCCTTAGAAGACAAGCTCCTACTTGTATCTCAGAGCGACGCCTTCCTTTCCCACTGATATTCGGAACTGTTACGATGCCGTAATGTATTCAATTACTACTGCTAAAACATCCAGCCATAAAATGGCAAATGATTAATGATGTAACATACAGACTCGTTCAAACAGTAAGCTTTTCAACGCACGCAAATAAAACACCTTTCATTAATGCTGAAGATTCCAAATCACACCAACAACAGGTAGCTCAGTACTGAAAAGGACTCAGGTATTCCAGCTGATTTCAGAACAAAAAAATTAAAGGCAATTAAGCTCTCAGTGCAATTCTGCTGCTCGAGGGCCAGGTAGATAATCCTTACACAGACAAAGCATCAGACAGGAATAAAAGCCTTCTTACATCTGACAAAAAGGATTAGTCAAACAACTGCAAACAACTGCTTTTTTTTTTTTTGGGGGGGGGGGGGGCAGGGGCAACATGAAATATCATAGAACCATTAAGGCTGGAAAGACCACCAAGATGATCTACCTTAAACCCATGCTTGTGACCGCACCAGACGATGTAACTCGGTGAAACATCTCCCCTTTTCTTGAAAACCTCCAGGGACGGTAACTCCGTCACCCCCCTGGGCTGCCTGTTCCAATGCACCACCACTCTTTGCAGAGAAGAAAGTTTTTCCTATATCCACCTCAAACCTCCCCTGGCACAACTTCAAGCCATCGCTTGTCACCCTATAGAGAGCGATAAGGTGTGCCTCCTCTTCCCTAGACTACACAATCCCAGCTCCCTCAGCCATTCCTCATACGACCCGAGCGCCAGACCCTTCACAGTTTGATGTCTTTTTCTAGTGAGGTGCGCCAAGAACTGAATGCAGCGCTCAAGATACGGCCTCACCAGTGCCAAGTACAGAGGGACAATCCCCTCCCTGCTCCTGCTGACCGCACTGTTTCTGAGGCAAGGCAGGATTCCGTCGGCCTTCTTGGCCACTGAGGCATGCCATTGGCTCACGTTCAGCTTGCTGTCAACTAACACCCCAAGATCCTTTTTCTCCACACAGCTTTCCAGCCACTCTACCCAAGCCCGTAGCAATGCACGCTGTGACTGAAGTGCAGGACCTGGCACTTGGTCTTGTTAAAGCTCATATAATTGGACTCAGCCCATCAGTCCAGCCTATCCAGATCCCTCCGTAGGGTCCCACTCTCAAGAAGATCGACTTGGTGTCATCTGCACGTTTACTAAAGTGCACTCAATCCTCTCGCCCAGATAATCAATGAAGATATTAAACAGGGTGGCCCCAACACCGACCCCCCGGTGAACACCACACCAGGGACTGGTCGCTACCTGGATTGAACTCTATTCGCTACCGCTCTCCGGGCCTGGCCATCCACCCAGTTTTGCACTCAGCAAAGAGTGCACCTGCCCAAAGGCCCAAGGAATAGTCAGTTCCTAGAAGTTTTACACGTAACTAGAACAGCTTTCTAATCATTTACTTGAGGTTATAATCATTATACAGTAACACAAAACACGTGCTACTTTCACACCTTTGTCTTCTTTTATGTACCTTCAATTATTAAAGCTGAATAACGGACAGCACTGAATGAGTGCTATAGAATGCAAAACCTACCTGGAAATGGAGGAAAAAGCCTTCTGCAACAAAGCTTTTTGGAGAGAAAAAAATGATACACGACTTGTTCACAGTTCAGTTTTCCCAAGAAAATGCACAAACTACTAAAGGCTCGTCTTGGAGAAAAAGGAAAATAGAATCTGAAGCAATCTACCTGGGATCAGACAAACCTCAACTAAGTAATTAAGTAAAACAGAGGCAGATTAGCAGATGAGGCTTTAAAGTGCATTTTCATATTACATCTGCCACTGATCCATGAGCAGAAATCGAGCAATGTTCTTCCAATACCTACAAAGACTAACGATGAAGTTGCTATTCTGAGAAGCTGATACATGAAACAGAAATGCTTTTAGAAGCGGTTTACGTATTTTGAAAACTTCCAGCATTCCCGGCTGTCCCTAAGAATTCCATGTGGCTTAGCCCAGCAAGCAGCTGAGCGCCACAAAGCTACTCACAAAGCTACTCGCTCAGCACCTCCCTCAGCGGGATGGAGGAGAGAATCGGAAAAGACAGAACTGTGAGAAATTCAGAACTCATTGGCTGAGACAAACAGCTGGCCAACCGTACTTATCTGGCTAACTCCCCCCCACTTTCACTGTTCAGCATGATGCAGCACGGTATGGAATATCCCTTCAGTTCGTTTGGATCAGCTGCCGTCAGTTTCTAGTGCATTCCCAGCCTCCTAATGCTGGGTAGCAAGGCAGCATAAAAAGCCAAGACTCAAGGTAAACACTGCTAAGCAACAACCAAAATATCAGCGTGTTATTAACATTATTTTCACTTCATAACCAAACACAGTACCCTATCAGCCACCGGGAAGAAAATTAGCTGTATCCCAGCTGAAAACAAGACAGTACTGGTCTCTACTACTAGATCAAGCCTGACTGCTTAACTCAGCCAGACGTACGGTCGTTAGACACAAGGGACAAGGTCAGGATGAATCGTCGGGCATGTGGTGAGCAGTCACGCTGCCCTCCTTCCCCATCACATCAAGACAAATGTGAAACTCCACCTTTAGACGGTGAAAAGGCAGCGCTGAGAAAAACCCCAAGAGTGAGAAAAGTAGGTCCCAGCAAAGAAGAAAGCACGAAAACAAGCACGAGAAAAAAGTCATGCAGGACATGATCAGAAATCATCTTCTGAAAAATATAACACGAGTACATTTTGAATGTCAGCATTTATTTACTGCTCTAGGAGTAGCAAGCCAAGCTACCTCAAACACAGAAGCGACTGATACAGGCCCTTCTACATTTAGTTACAGAGACATTACCCTTACACAGAGCAAAACTATTATTTTCCATCTGCCTTTGGTGAAGGAATCCTGATTCCCTACGGTCTTACAGGAGCTACAGCAGCCAAAATAATCAGTAGCAACTGTAACGCAAGTTTCAGAAGAGATGCCCTAAGCAGAGGCTATATTAGAGTTAGGTTAACAGAATGAAGTGACTTACGGTTATCCAGCTGAACACAGAACAAATCGGGCCCATCAGAGACAGCGACGGTATCAGTAGGATACGGAATATTAGTTCTGAATATGAGTGATTTTTCCACACACACTTGATTCACAGACCTGCAAAAAGAACAACCCCTGCCCCCCCCCCGAAACAAAAGTCAATTGAATAGTATTTTCTTGCAGTTTTTCACTGTTTACCTCACTAAATACCAACAGTATTACCGTTACGCTGCTTACAGGATTCACTGTACGGTTTGCACTGGCAACCAATTCCAGAAGGCCGCCTCCCCCACGGCAGTAACTCAGTGAATACACTCAATCTGCCTATTTAGAAATCATTCCGACGCTCCTTAGAACAAGAAATGGTTAAGAAATTCAGCATCCACACATTACAGCTCCTCCAGGTTCTTTCCCAACTACAACCAGCTGACAGAGTTCTCCCACAGCTCTTTAGGTCCAAATAGTTGAAACTTCCTTCCTCTGACGTCAAACACCCCTCGTTCTATAATTACTTTTCCCACTCCAGTCGAAAACGGATCCTTTTTTCCTAAGATAAGCCCTCCCAGCGTCCGCCAAAAGCCATACCACGAGGTACCCGAGCCCAGTTCGTCGCAGGCCGTTAGACACCGGCCGCCAAAAGCTTCTCCGCGACCGGCCGCGGAACCGAGCCGCCTCCCGCGAGCGGTGCGCGACAAACGCGGCGACGACGTTAACATGGCCGCACCGCGGTCCCGACAGCTCCCTCGGCTCCGCCAGACGGTCTCCGGCCGCGCCCAGGAGCTCCGGAACGGCCTCCGCCGCCCGGCCAGACACCCGCGGCGGCGGGAGACCGCCCTCGCCCACCTGCCGCCGGCGAGGCACGACGAGCTACCGGCTCCGGGGCAACGCAGACCGCAGGCGCCAGGCGGGCGGCCGCGGGCGGGCAAACCTCCGGCAGCGAGGAGAGGGCTCCGGGCGCCGCCCCGGACCGCGCGGCCGGCAGAGGCTCGACGCGGAGCCGCCGTCTCGTTTCGGCGAGCCGCCTCGCGCGGACCCCCGGCGGGGAGCTCAGCCGTGGCCCGCGGCGCGGCGCCGGGCCCGCTCTCGACCACCCCCGCCAGCAGCAGGGCAAGCAGCAGCCCCGGCGCCCCGCTCATGCCGTCGCTAAGGAACCGGCACCCCCGCTTCCGGCCCGACGCCACCGCCGCCAGCCGCGGCTTCCGGCCTGGCGAGTTCCGGCGCGCGCCGCGGCCGGGCGGCCGCTTCCGGCTCCGCTCGTTGTTGGTCGCGCCGTGTTTGCGCGGCGCCGCGCCGCGCGGGGACGCTCGGCGGAGGGGCCTGAAGTCGGCCCCGGCGGCGGTCCGCGATCCAGAAGGGTGGCTGCCGTGCGGCCCAGCCCAGGCGAGCGTGAACGGCAGCGGCGTCTCCCGGCTCTGCGGCAGACTCCTCAGCTGGGACAGGTGCGGTGGAAGGGGCTCGGCCTCGTTGCCTGGGAGCCCCGGTGCGTCGGTCTCCGCTCTTCTGGTTTTTTTCCTGATACGCGAGAGTTGGAAATAAAATACTACTATCGGTCGGAGTCGGGTTTTAAACTTAGCATTGCCGTTGATTTCACCGGATGAGGATTTGCCGTGCGGAATCCTGCGATCTATCTCAGTCGTGCAGAACTGGCAAAAAACGCTTTACAGCAGCTTCAGTAGAATCATATGAGCGTAGAACATCCCTAATGGGAAGGGACCCACAAGGGTCATCAAGTCCCAGTTCCTGGCACCGCCCAAGCTCAAGCCCTACGTCGGAGTGGTGTCAAAATGCTCCAGCGGCTCAGGGCCGTGCCCGCTGCCCTGGGGAGCCAAAGACGTGGGAATCAAACTCTGTAGCCTGAGAGATGTAGAGCAGGTATGCTTATTTCAGTGCTGCACATACACCGGGTGCAAGGGGCATCGCTCCTCCTAACTTGCACACCGTAGGGCAAAAGCTTGGTACAGACAGAGGCGGAACTTACACGTCGTCAGCGATTTCCCCGGGCTCTGCATACATATTCATTGTATTTCTGAGGACCCGTTGGCACACGGTCCCTCCCCGTTGAGCGTCGTGAGCAGTTGGGGGGCTCCTCCTGGCGGTCGTGGGATGAAGGCTCGTCGTCTTCCTCGCTGTGAACTTCTGACCCTGTGGGTGGGGTAGCCCCCAAACCAGTTCTAACTCGCCTTGTGGACATCCGATCACTCACTAAACGCCCTTGAGCTGTTCTCAATACGCTTATCTTTATGTGCTCCACCCCCCCACGTTGTCCTAATCCCAGCTCGTTGCCATCCCCATTTTTTTTTTTAGCAGCCTCTGCATATTTGCTTCTGTAAACTATCTTTACCCTTCCCTTCTGTGGAGCATCTTTTACTCTTCACCTGTGCCAAAAGTTCCCTGGAACAGAACCTTTCCCTAACACTCACCTGACCGTCCCTGATGCAGGTCCATGCTGTTCCCTGGGGTCCTGCTCTCACCAGAGAACAGAGCTCAGTGACAGCCCCTCCAGTCCTCTGTGCAGGAGCTGCAGGCCATCGTGATCATCTTTTCATCCTCCTTTAGGCTGAACATACGGACCTCAGTTGTTCCTTGTATGTCTTGCCCTCCAGACTCTTCACCATACTCATAGCTTTCTTTGGCACGCATTCTAGTAGTTTCATGGCCTATCTATGCTGTGGTGCCCAAAACTGAACACAGTCAGTCCTCAAGGTGAGGCTGCACCATGCAGAACACAGTGAGACAGTCTCTTCATTTGCCTGGCTGGCAGTGCTGGGCCTGGGGCACCCGTCGAGACCCTTTTTCCACATTTCATGGACCTTCTTCTTCCCTTGGAGCTTGCGCATGAGCTCCTTGCTCATCCATGCGGGTCTCCTGCCACCTTTTCCCGATTTCTTAGTCACAGGAACGCACCGATCCTGAGCTTGGCAGAGCCGTTTAAATGCTGACCAGCTCTCACAGGCCCCCTTACCTTCTAACACCCTGGCCCACGGGATAACGCCAAGTAGGTCCCGGAAGAGATCAAAGTTGGCTCTCCTCAAGTCCAGGGTAGCAATCCTACTTTCTGCTTTGCTTCCTCCGCTCAGGATCTTGAACTCCACCATCTCGTGGTCGCTACAACCCAAGCTGCCCCCGACCTTTACTTCCTCAACAAGTCCTTCCTTGTTGGTGAGAATAAGGCCCAGTAACGCCCCACCCCGCGTCGGTTCCTCCACCACCTGCGTCAGAAAGCTGTCTTCAGCGCACTGCAAGAATCGTCCGGACCGTGCATTCCTGGCCATGTTGGTCGTCCAGCAAATATCTGGATAACTGAAGTCCCCCATAAGCACCAGCACCCGGGATCGTGACGCTACTTCCGGTTGCTTACGGAAGGCCTCATCTACCTCTTCCTCCTGATCGGGGGGCCTGTAGTACACACCCACAGCAGCGTCACCCTTACCAGCCTGCCCTTTGATTCTCACCCGCAAGCTCTCCACTGCTCCATCACTCTCCCCCAGGTGGAGTTCAGTACATTCCAGCTGCTCTCTCACATAAAGAGCAACTCCACCACCCCGCCTTGCCAGCCCACCTTTCCCAAACAGCACACAGCCCTCCATGACAGCATTCCAGTCACGCGAGCTGTCCCACCACGTCTCCGTCATCGCAGTGAGATCGCGGCCTTGCGACCGCACGCAGATCTCCAGCTCTTCCTGTTTATTTCCCATGCTGCACACATTGGCGTACAGACACTTCAGGGGAGCAGCATCCCCCCACCCCTCCATCCCTTTGAACTCCACCCTCTTCACCCATCAAGCTCTGTTTTGAGCCTCGAACTACCCACTCAACCCCACCGGCCCTCATTTTGTCCCATTCCCCCTTCATACCTAGTTTAAAGACCTGTCAGTAAGTCCTGCCAGTTCCTCGGCTAGGATCCTCTTACCCCTTGGAGACAGGCTACTTCCATCTGCAGCCATCATGCCAGGTGCCGAGTACATTGCCCCATGGTCAAAGAAAACCAAAATTCCTGCGTTTGCACCAACTCTTAAGCCATTTATTTATGAGGTGGGCTTTCTGGATCCTCTCGGTATCCTTCCCTGCCACTGAAGGTATAGAAGAAAAAACCACCTGCACACCCGTTCCTTCAGCTACCCGGCCCAGTCCCCTGAAGTCTTTCTTGATAGTCCTCAGGCTTTTCTCAGCGACTTCATCGCTGCCAGCCTGAACTGCCAATAAGGGGTAATAATCAGAGGGGCAGATCAGTCCAGGAAGTTTCCTAGCAATGTCCCTGCCCGTGCCCCAGGCAGGCAGCACACCTCCCTGTGGGTAGGGTCAGGCCGGCATATAGGGCCTTCTGTTCCTCCCAGCAGGGAGTCACCGATGACCACCACCCTTCTGTCCTTCCGGGTGGAGGCAGTCGAGGTGTGGGGTCGACCGCTTCGCCCGAGGTGACCTCACGGGTGGGCCTCCCTCCACACCCTCACTCACCTCTCCCTTGAGTTCCAGGGCCTCAGACCTATTTCGCAGAGGCACGCGGGAAGCCGAGGATGGCCAGGATGGGGGATGCCCGCTTCACCGACCCAGTATCCATTTCCACTCCTCCTTCTCTCTCAAATTTCTTCGCTCCGCTTGGCAACGACAGGACAGGGGGTCCACCACTGTCTGGTGGATATCACCTTGCCCTCCTGGGAGAAAGTTACAGTGCTTTTGCCACTGCCCCACACCCCCCAGTTCTTCACTAGTATTGCTAGGGGCAGGAGAGGACAGGGGGCTCACTGCAGCAGGAAGACGGTCTGCCTGCCGGCTCCCATCTACCAGCTGTTTGCAAGGCGGCAGGGGGCGACGCGCTGCATGCGGAGCCTCAGCCGTGTGCCAGGATCCCGGGGCCGACAGGGACTGGCACCGCCGATCCATCTCCCTCTCACATTGGCTTATGGTCCGCAGCCTCTCCACCTCCTCCGTCAGGTCAACCACAAGGCTGAGTGAGTCACTTAGCTGGTCACAGCTCACACAAGCGCTGCCTCCATCGCCTGGCACTGCAAAGTCCAGGCTCTGGCGCTCATCACAGCCAGTGACCCGCGCTAGCGGGCTGCTCTGGGACCTCGGTCTGGGTCTCCACATTCTCCTTGGCTGCAGTCTTCCTTTTACGTGCGCAGGAGACCTCAGTCTGGGTCTCCACGTTTTTCCCGGCAGTAGCCTTCCGCGGGGGTACAGCCACGGTACACCGGCAGACTCACCAGCACCCGCACAATTACAACAGCCTTCACAGGGTGTGACTGATCGGCCCCGCCCTGCTGCTGGTAGCGCCGGCTCCGCCCTCGCCCCTTTACCAGGTCGTTAACGGGCGCCCCCCGCTCGCCCCCCAGCCATAACGCCCGTCCCGCCGGGCTGCCCCCCCAGAGGCCTTTTCTGGGCAGTGGGCGTGGATGCAGAGCCGCTGCCCTGGCAACGCCCCGGGCACGCCAGCCGCTCTCGCGAGAGCTGCCGGGCTGCTCTGTTGCCTCGGGAGTCCCTGGGTGGGGGGGGCGGCCGGAACCGGCTCCGGCTGGGGCGGCTCCGAAGCAGCGAACCCGGGCGCTCAGTTCGGTGGCTCACTGCTGTGTTTGTACGTACTAAACTGATGGAAATGATGTGCTAAAGCGTTTTTCTCCAAAAATATTTCCGTTTATATTTGCTACTTAATCCCTAACTACATTGCAACAACCTCCGTCGGAAAGATGAGTGAGCACGACCGAACATTCCTCTGCAGTTTGACAGCGGTACTTTGTCAGAAAGCCTCTATAAGGAGCGGCGGCCTTATTCGTGAAACACCGGAGCTGTAAGCTTCACCTGGTTGGAAATGCTAATCAGAGAATCCGCGATGGAACCCCTACAAACGTGTATGCTGGTTAAGTGTAATAGAAATGAACGGCATACATATACACGTAATATCCGATTGGCATTTCTCAAGTACTAGAAAAATGACTAACGGTGGGCTATAGTGTGGGCACAAGGAAATCGCCCGGAGTATTAGGAGAATGTTTTCTGTATTGCTTTGCCAAATGCCAGTCACAAAATCCTTAGCAGTGGCAGAACTGAGGGCACGAAGCGATGCGCCGTGCTGCTGTTCAGTGGCAGCGGGTGTTCGTGGCAAGCGGGCCCGGCGCTCCTTCGTGCGCGTGGCGAGAGAGGCACCTCGCTGCGCGGGATGAAGGGCGAAGGAGCTTTGTTGGAGGTGCCTGCAGCCTTCTATACCCGCGCAACAACAACTTGTCCCACCTACGAGCCGGGCGCCTTTCTTTGTTAACGTCTGGCTCAAGTTACTGCTGAGCTTTTTTACTCATTGGCAATATAATAACTTGCTTTATCCCACAGATAGTCATGCAGTGACACCGAAAGATATCTAATTCGTTGCTCAGGAATTAGTGCTAGAAGTGATAACTCCTCTTCCTTATGTGTTTCTAGCAGCTTGCGGTGACATGATTAAATTTCCTGGCGGTACAGAAGAGTCACTCCAGGAAAAGATAAATAGCAGAATTAGGAATGAAAAAAAAAAGAGCATAGACAAATCAATGTATTTTATATATCTTTGTAAATTTACAATGGCGGCTTAACCGAGGAGGATAAGAAACTGCATCTTACATAGACAAAGGATTTAGAAGCCTGAGTAATAGCATTCCGGAGCTCAGAGTACCGATCTCTTACAGACAGCGGGTGTGAATGGAGCTAAGCAACAAACCACCCAACAACAGCAGTGCTGGGAAGGAACATTCTAGAAAGTTTGTATTTCAGATCCTAATTTGAGCACGCACCTCATAGCTTATATTTTTGGTGTTTTTCAACTTGTGATAGAAAGTTTAGGGATGAAAATGAGTTTAAATTGGTAAACATCAAAAGAAGCCACTTCCAGTCAAATGTACTGCAGGACGTCTAAAGAGCCTCAGCACATATGAAGCTAAACGGGTCGTAAACCTTTCTTAGTGACCACACACAAATACATTTCCAGCAGCTTTGAAGCATCGGCTGAAACGCAGTAGTTTTCACTCTAGAATTTTAGAGCCAATCTGCCCAGCTCCAAGAAATGGCGCACGGCAGATAGCTCAGGTTGCATTCACAAGAACAGATGGAAACACCTCAATTTATAGGGCAGTTATTTGACCATCAGGTGAGACTTAAAAGTCAACCACTATTCAAGTGGATTCTCAAATCAGGGGATAGACTGTGTGGGAATCAAATGTTGTTTCTGCATTTAGAACAAGATAAGAATATTTTATTTCAAGGTCACAGTATATAAGTGAAGCAACTTGTAGTTATTAAAACTTAGGTAAAAGTCATAGGAACAAGGACTGCAGCTCCTGTCTGCCCAGCCGTCTGAAATAAAACTACTGATTCTTGGTGCTGGACAAACAAGGCCTGAGTAATAAAGGATCCAAAGAGGAGAAGTTAAAATAATTGACGATATACCTGTATAAACTAGCAACAGTGCATGTTTACAGATGTATATGTAATGTTTTGTCGCACACATTGTAAAAATATGCAAGTGCTGACATACCTAAGGATGTGCCTGAAGAGCTGTCAGGAAGGACTGGAATCACGGCCTGCCCCCCACCCCGGGCTCTTTGTTTAACAAAGTGTCCCTCGGACAGAACGGAAGAAGCCTTGAAGGGAGTCAACGGATCAGTACGGTAAGAGCAGCCAGACGTCTTGGGAACGGAGACAGCAGGATGGCGACTGACTGGCACAAGAGAGCGCATGAATTAACAAGTGTCAGAGCGTAATTAACAAATGCAAACCTCGGGTAAAATTGTAACCTGGAATGCCCAACCGAAGGGGAAACGGGAGGGGAAACGCGTGGGAGACAAAGTACAAACAGTGCAATATCGTGTCCTTCGGTGCGCTTCTGCTAGCAGGCGCCCGCCGTCGCAACGGCGAATAAAAACGGCTTTTATCAGAGATACCGTCCTGACCCAAATCACCGAGGCGTTTCCAACAACTGGGAGCGCAAAAAGACGAAAACAGAGAGACTCTCAGACACGTTCTGTGCGCACGGAATGGCGGCTGTGTCAAATTTCAAAACAGCCGGTGCGGAGGTCGGGGTAGATGCCGTCTGTGTTGAAGCGAAGAGTCAAGGCTGAAAAACCGCGAGACCTCTCATAATAAACTAACCGGACTGACAGCAGCAAGTTTTTTTGTTGTGTCTCCCCCCGAGTGAGTCAGCAGATGGTGACAATGAAAACCAAAGAAATCTTTCGAGCGTGTGGCTCAGTAGTTACAGAGAGGTGTGTTTGTGTTGTAGAGAACTAAGATTGCGGGCTCCCACGAGGCTCCTTGCCTTCAGCGGATTTGGAAAGCTAAATTGTAGCATAGTCATAAAAGGTGCCGTTCTGAAGTTATCGTTCTTTAATGCTGAATATGCAATAAATGGACCAAAAATCCTACCTGCAGGTACAAAAATTGCATGAAGACCGTTGATTCCATCCCATACTGTATAGAAAGAGTAATCCCTAACGACTGTAGTGGAAACAGCCACGATGAAAACCGGAATTGATTCTGTTAAACCATTCATACAAATAGCGCGTTCAGAAAGACAAGTCCGAGTATTAATATTGTATAAATAATCTTGATAAAAATACTTCTTAGCTTTTGGAAGGAGCATTCTAGAGAATGCTTACAAATTATTTGACTGTGAGCTTTTAGAAATTGAAATACATTTTCCCACAATGTGGAGGAAAAATTCGTGCCACCTAATGAACAAAGCATAAATTACAGGAGGCACGGCTCACGGTGTCTTTCTTGACAAGAAAGACGTTGGCACGAGCCCAAACAACAAGAATAAAAGCTTCTGAAAATATTTCATCTACGTGGCACCACATCATTCCCTTACGCAGCATCCATCCATTCGTACAAGAAATATTAAAAGGGGATAGTGCTGCTCCAGGCATCAGCGGCTCTAAAATAACTGTCTGAATTATGTCTCAGCAACATAACAAATCACATTATCAATTAGCTCTTACAACAGAAATGACATCCTGTAATATATTTCGGCACGAAAAGAATTACTTAGCTAAAATTTATGTAATCTGAAAAAATGTGAGGAGAAAAAAATCGTTTTAAATTTATTGATAATATTTCAGCACAGGATCATAATTTAGGCAGGAGGTGACCGTCCAAGAAGAACAGGAGCAGGTAGCTCTAAGTGACCTGCAGAGAACAACAGCAACGGGCTTACTGGAAACTGATTGATAAACAAAAAGTTCTGACATCAGCCCACACTGTTTGTGCTCTAAAATTAAACTGCCTTAAGCAATCAAAGAACTCCCATTCCACATGCTGCTCTCTCCAAAACTGTCACAGCTGGTGCTCTCCTCTCTTCGCAGAGGGATGCGGTAGAACAGGTGCCAAAACGTACTAGCTCACGGCCGTGGGTGTTTGTAACCAGGGACATTACAGTAGGTTTGGGAATGCTCTAAAACCTAAGAGAATCATAGAATCCTTAGAGTTGGAAGCGACCTTCGAAGGCCATCCAATGCAGCCGCCCAACAGTGAACAGGGACACCACCACTAGATTGGGTCACCCGAGGCCTTACCCAGCTTCACCTTGAAAGCCTCTGGGGATGGGGCATCAACCACATCACCGGGCAACCTGTTCCAGTGCCTCACCACCCTCGAGGGTGCACGAGAAAGATGCAGAGTTCTTGGAACGAGTCCAGAGGAGGACGACTAAGATGATCAGAGGGCTGGAGCATCTCTCCCGTGAAGAAAGGTTGAGGGAACTGGGCTTGTTTAGCTTGAAGAGAAGGCTCCAGGCAGACCTCATTGCGGCCTTCCAGCACCTGAAGGGAGTGTATAAACAGGAGGGGGAACGGCTGTTTACGTGGGTGGATAGCGACAGGACAAGGAGGAATGGTTTTAAACTGAGACGGGGAGGTTTAGGTTGGATCTGAGGAGGAAGTTTTTCACCCGGAGGGTGGTGACGCACTGGAACAGGTTGCCCAAGGAGGCTGTGGATGCCCCATCCCTGCAGGCATTCAAGGCCAGGCTGGATGTGGCTCTGGGCAGCCTGGGCTGCTGGTTGGCGACCCTGCACACAGCAGGGGGTTGGGACTGGATGAGCACTGTGGGCCTTTGCAACCCAGGCCATTCTATGGTGCTATGATAGAAAGATATTTATTACTGGATTATTAGTGATTTATTTTTCCCATATTTTGAAAAGTGCTTCAGCCTGACACATGATGGCAGAAGAAGGATAAACTGAAGGATGAAACTGAAATAGAGGTTAGTACTGAGCTCTGGTAACACGTCCTTTCATACAACCAGATGTTCGTGATCTATCGCTTCCCGTGACGTTCTCATGCTTAGTATCTATCATTTGAGTCAGAATAAACTTAATGTCCACAAAGATGAACAACTTTTCCAGAAATCTCCAATAGGGCTACATTAATTAGGAATTTGTATTTAGTTTCTGAGCAAGTGTCTGAATATATTTCTCTGATGTTCTGTATTTCCACCTAGCCTTTTTCAGGGATAATATTTTTAAAGGAAGTGAGGTTACTGTCACAAGATGAGTTTCTTATTAGAATGAGTCATTCAGACTTAAGCTTTGAGCTTACTGTTCCTTGCAACAATTCAAGAGTTGACATTTTTCCAGGCTATGTAGGTGCACTGCAAACCAGTAAGTTACCGTATATATTTCTTTGGTTTTTTTAATTTTACACAAAGATGTTTTTTGTGAAGGAATTCAACAGACATGAAGGGTGGGCAAGGCCAGGTTGGATGGGGCCCTGGGCAGCCTGGTCTAGTATTAAATGCGGTTGGTGGCCCTGCCTGTGGTGGGGGGGCTGGGCCTTCCTGATCCTCGAGATCCCTTCCAACCCGGGCCATTCTGTGTGAAGTCAGTAGTAGCCACACTACAGGGAGAGGCGCAGCAAAAAAAAAAAAAAAGAAAAAAAAGAAAAAAGCTTTTTTTTTTTCCAGAAGCAGGGCTAGTAATTTTCACAGACAATGTACTACCTCCCTTATGAAAGTATAATATATTATGGGTGTTTTATAACCCGAGTGGTTACCAGATTATACTTGATTAATCAGCTCGCGCTGACAGCGCCCACGCTGTTATTCTCTGTCTCCTTTTTCTGTTCAGTGCCAAAACTGTAAGAGGCTGATCACTGCTCACAGTTCACAATTTGTTTTCTGACGGAGATCACGTACTCTCGATTAGTGCAAGGAAGGCATTAACAGTCATTAGTTAATAAGGGAAGACACTTTGATACTATAAGCCAGAAGCGTTAACTCTGAAAACTTCTATGGGTAGCACAGAGAACAAGCTTGTAATTACAAGGCAAACTCAATGGGACAGGGAATTACAGGATAAGATGTGATCAGCAATGTACTGGAACAGAAAAAGAATGTGGGAGGAAAAGTTTGCGATGGAAACAGTTGGTCTGCTCAGAACGGACACTGACCTTCATTCTAGTACTTAGCTTGTCGGCTGAAGTTCTGAGCGTTCTCGGAGCAGCTGGAACTGATTGCTGTAGTGGTGTGGTTGGTCCTTGTTAACTACCTGGCAATAAGTAGCAGAGAATTGACTGAGAGTTTCATGAAAAGAATGGCTTTCCAAAAACATCTGCAGTTCACAGAATCACAGAATCACAGAATTATCGAGGTTGGAAAAGACCTAGAAGATCATCCAGTCCAACCATTACCAATACTTCCCAGTTCTACTCAGTCCTCAGAATTTATCTGTACTTGAAACTTTTCGATTAGCTTCAGGGATGAGATGAACGAGTATGAAGTATGCTACAGGTGAGGTGTGTAGATGGCTATCTGTAACCATTTGGTTGATCTCGATAGTGTAGAAGCTAAATTGCATATAATAATAAGCATGATAGTATTTAATAGCGAAAAACTGTTCTAGAATGCGGTCGCTGGATTGGAGAACATTGCCATCTTTCCCAAGCAGACAGCTATCCAAGCACAGCAATACTTCCTACATTTCATCCCTCGTCATCTTCCTTTGGTAGCCTGAGGAGCAGGCAGGTGCTTTGAGGAGCAGGCAGGCGCTTTGAGGAGCAGGCAGGCGCTTTGAGGAGCAGGTAGGTGCTTGACTCCTTGCACTGCTTACATGACTGGAGTTCCTTCTGTGTCATTGTTCATCTGATCCTCATCAGTCCTTTGTTTATGATGATAAATGTCACTTCTGTGCACAAATGCGTGCTTTCTCCTGCACTGCTGCTCAAGTCTAAGCTCCAGCTCAGAGGTACAAGGATAAGGATTTATAGGGCTAGACTGGAGAACCTCTTCAGCTGAGGAGGTAAATCATGGAAATACACTGCCAGTACACTTTGCCTGGGGAGTGCCTGTTCTAGTACAACGTGAACAGTTCCAGCACGTTCTAAGTCTTTGTTTAATAGAGGACAAAGAGAACTTTCAGCTTTTCAGGTACAACAGCTTAACTGTAGGTCTTCATTGCGTGTGGATTGTGTGGACACTTGATTGTTTAGAGGAATTTCACCTGTAAGTACTTCTCCATTCCTGTGCTTTCAGGGATGGGGCACACACACCAGGTACACACAAAGTTCATGCAGAAAAAGGCAACTCCAGCATTTCACTGCCTTCCCAGAAAATAAAACATACAAGAGTTACTGAGACATTTGTAGCCAGATATTTGTAGCAAGTGTTCATAAAGCAGATGATTTGCTGACAGAAATGCGCATGTCACATTTTCTGGTCCAGTCGGAGACTGAATGCGAAGCGGTGCTATTTCCACAACAGAAACCTCAAGCTTGCTCCTCTGTTGCAGTCACATCCACGCAATGGGACAGCGGCTGTACCAGTGCACTGGTCTCTGTGCTGATTCTGTAGGTTATTTATTTTTTTCTCTTCTAGTAGAGGCCGTTTATATTTGTCCTAAATGACACTTATTACTCCACCTGAAAATACTTATTTAGCATCTTTGGGTTTTCGGTATTGCAAGCACTGACATCAGAAATCTAAAAAGTAAATTGAAATAAATTTACACCGGAGTACTATAAGCCTTTCTATTTCTTTGTCGGTGTGATTCAAGGGACATGCCCTACATCTGTACTCCATCAAACAGGGTTACGTTGGCCAATATAATCTAATTGTTTGACATTTTTATAGCAATTCATTGAGCCTAAAGAGAGATTACTGCATTAATATCTTGATGCAGCTGGAAAATAGCTGAGCTAAAACTGACGTGCCAAGTTACTTCAAGGCTCTTAAATTCTCTTCCAGATTTTAACTCCTTGTGACAAAGGAAGAGGCTTCGATATAAAAGCAGTAAAGAGAAAAAAAACAGTGCAATTTATAATACAGGGCATTGTAAGGGACATTACCATAAATTTTCCAAGAATCTTCACTGATCGGTTACAGATTATAATTCTTAGTGATGGAGATGAGAGCTAATGTTGATGCTCATGGTTCTGTTTTCTCGGATAATCATTTTTGCTGAGGTCAAAATTAAAAGGAAAGGTTTCAGCCGATCAGTGTGTATTTTATTCTTCTAGCCACACTGAGAACAAACCTGCCTGCACTGCACGTGTCCGTAGGAACAGCGAGGCTGGAACAATGACAGGAGATATCACGGAGACTCAAAGCGTAGGGGAATGTTGAAACTACGGACGAGAACTGCTGACACTGTGCTTTGTCAGAGTGATTGACTGGTGCTTGTTCAGTGCAGGCTTCACTTGATGGAAGGAAAACATTTGTGATGCCTCTATGGTCCTATTAAGTCTAATTAATTTCTTCTCCACATAGAAGAAGAATTAATTAGATTCTGATACTAATTTCCTGTTTTCCTAGAAGCACTAATTTTCACATCATTCTGTTGCAGCCTACATTTTTAGGTCTGTACTTGCTGCATGTCAAAGCATTCGTCTAACAGGGAGAGAAGATGATATAAGACAACTGTAAATGTAAACTGTTGAAGTGTTCTAGAGGAACGAGTGTGAAAGGAGTGCAATTACATGTGAGCAGTGGTAGCTAGGCCATGAATTACACGTAGAAATGAGTATGAACTGCTTTGGCATAAACTCTGAACACGAGATAGAGCTTCACACAAGGAATGCAGATGATGAGCCAGTGCATGTCATTTAGATCTTGCTCCGGTGTTTTTAATGTTTAATTCATGGTGAACTGAACGAGTGCCTGCTTCTATTTCTGTTATATGCTTTCTTTGCTTCAATTTCTTCTACTTAGCTTCTTACTCCCCTTGACAAAGAAGAAACATCTTTTCAGAAGGCTGCCGTGGGGCCCACTCCCAGCCACCACCTCACGCCTTTCACTGGGAAGCAGCGGCACTTCACTCACCGTGCCCGACTTCTCTGCCTAAGATCCCACTCTCTCAGACTTCCGCCTTTTTTATCCAGCGAATGTCTGTAACATCTACAAACCTAGCGTTCCAGATTACATTTTCCACTTACCTTTTGTGGTGCTGTTAATGTTTTCCATCCTAATATCACAACCCTGCTGTTTTTCCTCACTATTCAACTGCCTGACCTGTCTGCAAGAGTTTCTCTTGTTCTCGCTGTCCCCATTCTCCTGCATAACCTAAGCCTCCGCTCCTGTGGCTTCGTATAGTGACAGCATAGAAATCTTGGCTTTCACTTCTAGTATATCTCCGTATTTCCCAACCCTTTGTTTCAGCCAGCCCCTGTTCCGAATATTTCACAATTATTTTCCATGTTGTATATCCAAAACTTTTTCTGATCATCTCTCCCGAGATTTTTCCATGGCTGCTACTCCTTCTTTCTCCCATCGACCCGTTATCATCCACAACAAGACCGTCTCCCGTGGTCTGGGGAGCCATCTTCGTTCCACTTTCAAACAGATATTCTCACAAAAGCTAAAAGTGTAAGAATTGCACAGTCGTAGTTCAGGATTCCTGACCGGAGGTATCCAGGTGGCTAGACATGATCGGCTCCTTTATGTAAGTTGGAGAGAACCCTTCCTTCTCTTTCTAGCACTTGTTTATGACTAGCCTAAAGGAGGAAGGGCTCAGCGTCACGACTTTTTAATTTAGTCTAATATAATCTCACAGTTGCTGTTCTGTTACTATTGTAATGTAGTTTTCTTTTCCTCACCAAGTAGCCAAGGTTGCTTGTCTGCTCTCTGGCTGAAATGCAAACATTGCCCTAAAGCTGCTCTATAAACATCTTCCCTTATAATGTTTCGAGTGCAGCAATCCAGAGCCTCATGTCAGACTATCCACTTCACCACGCGCAATGGAAGTACGGACTAGAGCCAACTTCACACTATCTTTTAACATAGTAAGTGAGCGTGTCAGTGGAGACGTGGCCTTGATTACAAACTGCTGGTCACAATTTACTTACAGATACAAACCACATTTTCCTCGGTGCAATACTCTTTTAAAAGACTCACCTACACAACTTCAAGATGAGGGACTTGTATTAGGACGATGCGAAGATGGGTAGCAGCAGATATAGTTGCCTTGGTAGCAGTCACAGTCAGGTAATAAAGGAAACGCTTACCCTTTCCCAAGGATCAGGGCTCCCCCAACGCTCCAAAGGAAGCAGTCTCCCAGTAGAGACCCTTCCCTTCCGGCTGCCAGCCCTGAAAGGAGGTGAGGGAGGGGCAGAGCCAGGATCCACCCCTTCTGGCCTCACAGGTGAATTGCTTCCACCTGTGCTGCCAGGGCCGGCTGTGTCCTGTCACCAGGTACTGAGTCACTGCTGCAGGCTGTGAACTAGCAGTTCCCATACAGACGATTATCAGATTGCAAAAAGAATTTTAACTGATTATTTTCCTAGGCTTTCCATGCATCTTCATGTTGTGCTTTTCGATTACTTAAGTTTTGATGCTTTTCTTTCAGAAAAGTACAAGAAAAATACTATGCGTTTCCTCAGATTCTCAGGACATATAAAATACTTTCGTTGCTTTTAATTAAATACTAACACTACTGCCAGATCCTCGTGATTTAATGTCTAATACCATCCATGCGTGATTAACCTAGGTCAAAGTATGTTTGAAAGAGAAAATGCGCGTATTAAATGCAAAGATTCTATTTTTAAAACAAACTAATGAACACAAAGGTGTGAACACAAATAAGAACTGAATACGTTAACCCTCCTGTCTTGTAATATTAAAAAAAAATAAGAGCCTTATACATGTATTGACTTCTAACTTAGATAGCATGGAGTTAGCGGTAAAGAACAGGACCTGTGCAAAGATGTAGCTCTCGTAATGAAGCTTATAGTTTGGGTTTAACGTTGAGCACTGTGAAAGTTCAAGTTCACGGAGGCTAAGATTGTACCGTAAAAGACAATTACCTAATGAAGTTTGAGGAGTACCAGAAGCACAGGTGGATTGCAACGAACTCTCACACATGCAGCTCATGTGGGGTAACTGCCTTTGTTAGGTCTAACCCTTCTCAAACGAAATCAGGGAATCTGAACAACTTTTCTCCTAAGAAAATAATCTGAATTTTATCTTTTTTTTCCCAATCTGGCATTAAGACGAAGAGCATCATGTATATAAAATTAAGCAAATTAGTTATTTGAAGCGTTACAGACAACTCTGTTACACCTTGCAACTAAGTGTCTCTAATAAAGAGAACTGACAAATAGGTACAAGATTGTCACCTCCCCACTAAAGGACAGCACGAGTTGGTTTATTTCAGAAGTTGCCATTAGTACAGATTTCTCGGCACAGAGGAAATAAAGAAGAATATGAATGGCTCTTAATAACAAAGTCCTTGAAAGTACGGATGGCTCATCCACCTTGTTGGGGAATTCAGTGGCCCGAAGGAGGTTCTCATCAGGGGTAGGTGTAAGCGCAGCGACCTCGCGCTTCCTCTGCTTTTGTAGTAAAAAAGTCCAAACCAATCGGAAGGCACGCAAGCCCGCCTCTCTGTGAATCTCCACATGGTTGAACGTGAGTCAGCTGGGTGCTAAATGTTACTCATTTTCCGTTAGCGTATCAAAGCCACGCGTCCCTTCACGTTTTTATCCAGCTGACTAAGAAGCAGTCATCAGCGTGGAACTCTTTGCTGTATTATGTGTCAGCACAACAACGTTGGGCTGCCGCTGTTTTATACCGGGGGCAAGTATGCTGAGGACTGCAGAGACACACAGAGAAAGGGACTCGCTTTCTGGATGGTCTGTGACTGCAACTGCACAGCCAAGCAGCTCTTGTGTGCACTTGGGAGCTCGGAATCTCAAAGGTAGTGTCTGTGAGACAGAGCACAACGGCCCCGATGACGTCTTTAGTATGAAGTGATGGGGTAAGGAGGAAACACGCTGCTGTACTGCATTAATGATCGTATCTACCTTCTACAAGAGACAGATTTGGTTTCCTGAAGCTGTCAACTAAGCAAAAGAATTGCAATTTCGGCGTTCGTCTCCATTTTTCCTCTAAGAAACGGTGCTTCGTAGTGCCACGATGGACAACTGACTGCCTCTTTTGTCTTGGGTGAGCACCGCTCTCTCTGACGTTGGGTTCATGTTGGACTCCGCAGGCTCTATGGCACTACACCTGAACATCTGAATCAGACACTTCCTGAACTGAAAGTTGAAACAACAAAAAAAATCAAAACACATGAGGAATTTAAAAATATTTGCTTAATTTTTTTTTGTCTTCACTAAAAGTTTTGGAAATTTTCTGCGTCCATTGGTCATATACAGAAATGGCCCCATAAAATATATTTACCTGTGGCACCACAAGGAACTGAGAATCTCAAAAGACACAAACTGCTGGAATGCTTCAGTCTGAAAAATCATGTTCCTCTTACGCTTGTCGCTAGCCACATCTAATTGACTGGAATTGGTAATTCCCGAGGGCTCACCAGTTGCGTTCATATGCTAATACCTAGACATTCAAAGACGGTTTGTTTCCATCCCGTTCATATCCTTGAGCAGCTTAAGACAAGCATGCATCTGCCATGCACGGAGGGATCAGGGCACTGCCCATAGGATGTGGGACAAGCAACAGTTGTTTGTCCCTGCAGGACTAAATCGATTCACGCTTTCATCACTTCGCATGCAACCTTCACTCTGCTATTCTACTAATCTTCCTTCGTATCCCAATCCTCTGCTTGGTGCTGCCCCTCCTACGTTCACAGCACATATCTGTTCAAGGTTATAACGTGCTTGCTACCTCTGGCTCAGGCATGATCACTCTGGTTCATCCCTTCGTCAGTACTTCTCTGCACCCATTTCTCTGACCCCGCTCCAGAGAAGACCCCTGTCACACAGGGGCAAGCAGTGCTGCAACTCTCTCTGTACGCACAAGCACAGATGCGGCATTTCCCCTGATTCACCGGCATTGCATTCCAAGATAACTATGGAAACATAATGGGACGGTCTTGGAAACAGAATTTTCTCACAGAAGAGTAGAATAGTTGATGTTTACTACGAGTTGATTTTCTTGGTTTTCTTTTCCAATACCTAAATCTAACGATTATTAATATTCATATTTTAATACTGAAACACAGTACAAAACGCTATGTATTCAGTAGACATACAGCGCTAAGAAATAATTCTGAATGACGGGTATGGAATGCTGGCTAACGGACAAGGTGGAGAGAAATTAATTATTCGTTACAAAACAATGCTAAATACTAAAAATATGGATTTTATAGACACTTTGAGAGCATACAGTACCTGTTTGTTCATAAAGACATAAATAATTGGATTATAAACAGTAGCCGTTTTGGAAAAGAAAGCTGGAATTGCTGCCAGATGAGGATCGAGTTCAATGGAAGGGTATGCAGTGGCTAGGATAGAAAAGGTGGCATATGGCATCCAGCAGATTAGAAAGGCAATGATCATAACAACCACCATTCTCGTCACTTGTCTTTCAGGTTTCCTGGCAGTTCTCAACCTGCCTCGCGTATCAGACACCTTAAAGAAAAGACAGAGAATTCCATAAAGCGAGCAAGGCCTTCAAAGAGTGAATATAGTGGAAATCAACAAAGACGAGATAACAAGTTGTCAGGCATCAGTGAAGGCTGTGTTAGGTGCAGAGCAAATATAAGACATTCCCAACCCAAAAAATATGTAACACTTCTGTAGCACTTCTTCATCAACACGCTGCCTAAGTAGAGGGCAACCCGGCCTCCTTTTCAGCAGAAGCGTTGTCGCCTTTGGCAAGAAACAGAACGGCTGCTTACCTGTCAGCAGTACTAAATGAGAGTCCGGAATAAAGGTGCATTTGAAGATGAGGTATAGAGACTATTGAAAGAATAATTACCACTGGTTCTGCACTGCACTGATCTTCCAGGCAAGATGGAAAGGAGGAAGGGGGAAGTTTGATTCTTTCCTGCTTATTTTAGTCCTCCACCAGTCTTCCTGCTTTTATTTGAACTAGTTTATTTGTTCTCCTACTTCGTTTTCTGTGTTTTACTAGTGCTACATAGATTCCTGCAATTAGCCAGCTCTAAGCGTTCACAGGTCCCACGTCTCGCTCAGCAGCGTCACACGTAACGCACTGCTGGTGTAACACCTGGGCAGGTCACGGTGAGCCGTCCGATGCCTGCCTGCAGCCCTGGCAGGCACAGCTCACGGCTCTGCCGGGCAGCCTCAGGGCTCTGCAGCCCTGCCCTGGATGGACGTGGACACAACGTGCGTAGTGACTGAGATGTGGCTTGCAGCACAAGAGAAGGAAGCGCTCGCAGCATCGCATCCAGGGCCAGACGATCCTGACTACTTTTTGTTTGGTCTTTTTTCTTTTTCCCCAGCCTGTTTGTTTTTAATTGAACTTTGAACTGTTGTTATCAACATCGCGTTATTTGATTTCCTCTGTTTTAAACTGAAAAAAGAGAAGTCCTTACCAAAAACCAATGTGCGACTCCTGTTTGTTTTTTCCCCCCTTCTTTTGGGCGAAGGTATCTACAAACACACACAGCGCTTCTCACGGGAGGCTGGGAACATTCAGCCCTCATTTTAAGCTGCTCTTTGCACTGTTTCCAGGATCTACTTTTCATTTTCCAAACTAGAAAGTAAAAATGAGCGCAAAACTGATTCTTTAACAAGACACAAGTGGTGGATTTGCGGCTGGGAAACAGGCCTGCTTATGTCTGATCCTTGCGGAAATCTGACCATGACAATTCCAAATGATTGCACGCATACGCATTTCAAAAATGTAACTTGAAAGTGCTTCTTCTTACCTTTGTTAGCTTCCGCAGCAGTTTCCCATAGGACACCAAAATTACCAATAAAGGCACTATAAAACAGGTGGTGAAGAATGCAATAATGTAGGAACGATCATTATAAGCTCCTGAATACCTGTATAAAACACAGAGCACATTGCGTACGTGCTGCTAATGCGTTCTGGTTATTTTCTCAAAGTCTTCAGAGGTGTCACTAATATTTTCATCAACTGTTTGTAATCAAAATACCCGCGTACAGCTTCAGTCACATCCCCAGCGAGGGCCCACGGCCATCTCCCTGCTCTGGGCTAGGAAGCGGATACTGCGTAAGATCGTAGGCACAGAACCAAAGACCTGTGGGGGGGGAAGGTGGGAAGAAACGGGCGGTCCAGACTCCCGCTCAGAGAGGTCAGCTATGCTGCTAACACAGACTGCTCAGGGCTTTGTCCAGTCTGCTGAAAATCTATCTGTCCGCTCAATCCTGGCAGAAAAACCCAACCCAAACAACCCAACATATTACATTAACAAAAGACAGTTACTTTCATTAGAGATGAAAGCACTTTTAAAACTGGAAATTCTTCTTGATTGTTATATCTTTGTCTACCTCCTTTTTTTTGCAGAGAGGACCGTTATCCTTCACCCTTTCCTTCGGAACTGTGCCCTTAGGAAGTCGCGAGCTACAAGTTTAAACTCTGCCGTACTCTGCAAGGATGGCCTTACCAATTAGGCTCACAAGTAGTTCCAATCTTACTGGTGGTGTAGCTGCTCCAACCCATGGTTGGTGGAATGGTCCAAACGAAGGAAAAGGTCCACACAAAGGCAATGCCTTGGGCAGCATGCTTCCCTCTCAAGCGCATATTTCCCAGTGGGCAGCAGATCACAACGTACCGCTCAAAAGCCAGAAGAGCAAGAGACCAGAGAGCCACAATGCCTACAGTAAAAAACACAGATCAAAATCAAATAGATTGACTGAAAAGCAGACCTTGGCGCACACCGCAGTCACAGAGTCGTTGAGGTTCGAAGGCATCTCCGGGGGTCATCGAGTCCAGTCTGACGCGGCTCAAGCAGGATCTACACAGCAGGGTGCCCAGGACTACACCCAGTTAGGCTCTCAACTTTTTCACTTGATCCTCCCAGTTGAACTTCTCCGGGCAACTCATGGCCACGTCTGACTACTTACCACATCAGGAACCTTTTTCAGCAACACAGGTTTTCAAAAGATGGGCAAATCATGCCTGCTGCTTTCGTATTTTATTAAGAGCACAAGATTTTCATACTTGTCCGGTTTGTTAGTAGAACGACTACACAACCAAGCACCTAATTGCACATCTTAGCTCACGGGGACTTTTTCCACTAGGTTTTACTTTGAAAAACCGTACATTGTCTGCAGCTTCCAAACTAACAAACGAAGGTATATCTTCAAAGCATTATCTTTGCAAAAAGCGTCATATTTCAGGCCGTCATAAGCTCTAACCTACAGACAGCTGCCCAAAACATCGACATATCGGTTTATTTGGGACAGACCACCTGGTCGGTCACCAAAACCTTGAAATAGTCTGATCTTACTCCACAGGACATGCCTTCCATGCCACAAACTGACACAGTACCATCGTCTCCCACAGATAACTTCTCTGGGCAGCTTTATCAGCCTGAGAGCAAGAGCGGGATTCCTCTTCAGCTGAGGATCAGCAGTGCGGCTGACTCAGAGAAGTGGCAGAGTTAGAAAAATGGCTTTACTCCGCAGCTTCTGAAACAGCACCCAAATGTCAGCTGGCAGCAACACAGAAGCCCTGTGGGAGGTAAGAATGAACGTCTACCTCGATGTCATTTGATGTCCCATTTTAAACTAATTACCCTGCAGAGACGTACTTACAAAGCGAACTACCTGGTGCTGATTGATTTCCCCTTTTAGAGTACTTCAACATGCTTTGCATACTTGCAAAACAAAGCCAAGAGAAAGAATCAGAGGAAGAAGCAAATTAAAGGGGTGGCAGCCACGAGCAAGGCATGGCTCCTCAGAACAGTTGCGGGACAGCTGACACAAGACGTTTCAGTGACAAAATGTTGTCCCTCGTTTAAGAAGAGCCATCTGTTCTCTCTCTCGTTTAACCGCATACTCATAAACCAAGAGACAAACCTGGAAAATATTTACACGGTGAAGTTGGTTTTTTGTGTTGTTTTTTTTGTTTTGTTTTTGTTTTTCTAATCACATTGCTTTCCCTGCAACTATTGCTATTCTATTAGCAATGCTGGTTTTCTTTTGTCATTATGTTAACTATATTCAGAGAACAGTACAGAAGCAGCAAGAGGCTGACACATGACAGCAACAGTGATACGCTATTCACTCCATGAGATCCTCCACAGAGCCCACGTACCTGGAAAGGATCCAGTGCGTTCACAAGCATGCAAGGCCAGCGACGTAGGAAGCTGCAGGACAGCGAAACACACTGAAGGAAGCCGAAGGAAAACAAGATACAACTGCAAGCAAAACCAAGCTTACCAAAAAATGTGACAGCAAATCCTTCCAGTACGCAAGCCCAGTGCCCCATATAGAAATAGCCTTTTAGATTGGCTAAAAAGCTGATGGTGCCACCAGTCAAAGAGACCAGGAAATCAGCCACAGATAAATTCACTATAACATAATTGACAGGTTGTCTCAGCTGCTTGAATTTAAAAGTTACTAGGATCACAGCCAGGTTCTCAGCAAGAGACAAGGAGGTCACCACAAACATTACTGCTGCCACAAGTCTGAAGTGCCAGGGCTGGACGGAGTCCAAGGGACGGTGGAAGGGATCCCATCGAGCAGGACCAGAGGAGTTGGACAACAACGACTCATTCCCAAGTGCTCTGGATACATCCATTTTTTCCCCCTCGCTAGTGAAATTAAATTGGATAACAACAAAGCTTTTAATTTGTAAAGAATATTCAAGATTTAAAGGAGAAACCAAATATAAACAAACTCTTCATGCTTCTGCTTTCTGGTAATAGTCCAGGAAACGATGTGGGAAGAGGGATACGCAAGGGAATCTCTCCCGGAGTGCCTCCTGCCCTTCTCTGTTGGCAGTCTCCTGCCCCCCTCCAGCTGGAGCTGACGCTGTGCCTTTGTAATAAGAGCCAGCTATGGAAGATGCAGGTCCCCTCCTTCTGTAGCAGCTAACAGCAGTGCTGAAATCAGATCATTCCTGTTCTGTGGGGAAAACCAGAACGTTGGCTTGATCACTTCCTGACCTCCAGCACAGCAGAAACGAAGCTCTCCTTTCGTTAGCAGTGAGGGCGGAGCCATCCTCCCCACGTCTTGCACTGCTGGGAGCACAGCTGAGTGGGAAGCTCCTGTCCGACTGGAGGAGGGCTGCCCTGAAAAGATTAACGCTGGGCTGCCATAGCAGCTGTAAACTTGGCAGGGAGACAGCATTACAACCCCTGTGCATGCCTCAGGCTAACTCACGGCCCAGCAGCGAAGCTTCAAGTTAGCGCCCTAAGGTGTTTAGGAACAAAGAGAAATTCTAGTATCAGAGACAGCGTAGATGCATCATTGATGCATCAGTAGATGCATGTATCATTTCTGTTTGTAACTAAGAGCGTAGCCAGGAAGTAAGCTGGGTAGAGAGAATCTTAAGCTTGAACTGAACAGAGCGTACGCAATTTATTTTCTAACTTTGTTAATAAACATTAATACCCAGCCGGGACAGCAGATTTTCTTATACTGCTTTGAAACCTGGGATGGGCAAGCTTTCCTGCCCGGCCAGGAGTAGCATGAGAGCTGCCCCAGGCCCCAGCAGGAGGAGTGCTGCGCGCCTACGGGAGCTGATGGCTGGCACAGCTCGCTGCAGCTGCCGTGGAAGAGCTGCCACGTGGGCCAGTAGGAGCCGCAGGGAAAAGCCAGCCTCTCCAGGGGCAGGGCAGGCTGTGCGTCTTGGAGAGAAGCTGGAGAGTGAACGCACCTTGGGCTGGGGGAGGGGAGCACAAAGGAAGGAAGGGGTCCGTAAGAAGCTGAAGGGATCTCTTCGAAGTAGAGCAAAATTTTAAACATCCCCAACGGCAGTCCTACCAGCTCGGAGCTGCTGGGTGTTTTTAAAAGAACACGCGACGACAACCACCGGCAGCAAGAGAGGTCTATGCACGATTCTTTGCATCAGTTGCCTTTACATTAATTCTCCAATATGCTGTATTTCATAATGCCGTTCCAGCTGCATATCTCTAATGAGAATATAAGAACTCAGCACATGCACACACTACAGTATCTTCAAAAACACAGGAAGGCCACGTTTTTTTCTGTCTTCAGTATGGGAGCGTCCAGCCTACTGCTTAAATGCAAACAGAAGCTAAAGGCAATGCACGAGCATTTATTTTAAATCAGCAATTCAGCAAAAATTAGAATCTACGTATAAGAGTTACTGCATAAAAACCTTAATTATCGGATCACACTAGTAAAGGAGAGCACCTGCGGAACTCCATGGCAGACTTCATAGCTGTATTTACTCAGAACGGCTTCGATTGATCCCATTTATCTACTATCGGTGCAAGCCCTTCTTCTTTTAGAAACCCTCGAAACTCGTGTGTGGGCAGCGAGTTCTCCACTCAGTGAAACCTCGGGAAATGTAGCTGAGTGTTCTCCTCCTGCTGTCCGGCTTCACTGCGACGGCTCGGCGTCACTCCGAGGGTGCGAGCGGAGAGCCGAGATGTTCCTTCCGTGCAGCACCGTCAGGTTATGAAGATGCGTCCGAGTACGCTCCCATAGTCTGATACAGAACCTTCTGTAGGGAGATACTTATAAATAAAGTCTGAGCATACGACGGTCACTGCAAAATCGTTGTCAGGAAAGCATTCTTCTCCAGTGTGCTGCTCTGGGACAAGCACCAGGATAACTGCAGGACTTTCATTGACCGATAGTATATAATAAAGCAGCTATCTAAATAAAGTTCGTTCTATTAATGAACAATAAGAAATTAATTCCAGTAGGTAAGTGCACACGGAGCACAGGAAAAGGAAAGAACTTGTTAGCAGGCCGCACTCACTTAGGACGCGTTAATGATCCCATCCCGTTTGGTGCCTCATCTGAGCAGGTAAGGCTGAGCTGTGATTGTTCTGCACAGCAGGGTGAAACTCAGCTCCTTTGGTACTGGGTAAGAACAGGGAAGTAAAAGGCAAGGACAGTCCTGACGGTTCTGACTGAATGTCACTACGAAAGTTTTTCTTCACAGGTTTTTGAGTGTTTTTCAGCCATCTGCATTCACACGATGAATCTGTTAAAACTTCAATAGAAGAAATAGCTGCTAAGAAGCAATAAAGTAAATTTGCTCTGAAAGCGATGAGTGGCGGTTACAAAGACCAAGCGAATGCCTTCATTGGTTTTCTTCAGAAACCGCACATCACCCAAATTATCTGTGCAAATGGTTGCCCATTATGTTCATTTAGTAATTCAAAGTAATAATGCTGCTCATGTGACAGTTGTCATCTAAGAGTATCTTTCTTTCCTGCTCTGGAAACCTCTTTCAGAGAACTGAATTACACAGGCAGTCCTACCATCTTGATGGCGATTACGACTGCGAAGAGGAAAGGGAGCTGGGGGCGCTGGGCAATGCCCGGCTGAACATGAGCCGACGGCATGCACAGGTGGCCGAGGGGGACAACGGCATCCTGGCCTGTATAAGAAATAGCGTGACCAGCAGGAGCAGAGAGGTGATCGTCCCCCTGCACTCAGCACTGGTGAGGCCGCACCTCGAGTACTGCGTTCAGTTTTGGGCCCCTCACTGCAAGAAAGACATCGAGGCCCTGGAGCGTGTCCAGAGAAGGGCAACAAAGCTGGTGAGGGGTCTGGAGCACAGGCCTTATGAGGAGAGGCTGAGGGAGCTGGGAACGTTCAGCCTGGAGAAGAGGAGGCTCAGGGGAGACCTCATTGCTCTCTGCAACTTCCTGAAGGGAGGTTGTGGTGAGCTGGGGGTCGGCCTCTTCTCCCAGGCAACACACAGGACCTGAGGAAATGGCTGCAAGTTGTACCAGAGGAGGTTTTGATTGGGCATAAGAAGGAACTTTTTCTCTCAGAGAGTGGTCAGGCACTGGAATGGCTGCCCAGGGAGGTGGCGGAGTCGCCGTCCCCGGCAGTGTTCGAGAGGCGTCTGGATGAGGAGCTGTGAGATGTGGTTTAGTGGCTTGTGGTAGCAGTGGTAATGGGAGGACGGTTGGACTGGATGATCTTGTAGGTCCTTTCCAGCCTTGTGATTCTATGATTCTATGTCAACGAGAATCTTTAGCCTTAATTACCATTGCTTAAAAAAAAAAGTTTTCATTAGATAAATAGAAATCATTTTTCTATTTTGCAGTCCCTGAAGACAGTAAATGGATTGGCCCTAAACCTGGCTGAGACCAAATATTTGACGATATTAAAGTCAAAACGCAGTCTGTAGCTTTGCATTCAGCATCATATTTATATTTACTGAAACAGCGAGAAAGAAATTACAACTTGTCCATAACCGAGAGCCATCAGAGCTTAAAGCTCAACATTCAGATAGACCCCTGCCCTCATCTTAAGTGATTTTAGAGAGCGATTGCATTTATACGTCCTCTAGATCTTTATTTCTGTTACGCTTGATATCAAACATTTAATAATAAGATTGTCTAGACCGCGATCATACGATCATAAAGCTGGCTGCGATGCAGTAAGGAGTCTTACCTGGCAGGGCCATCAGCGTAGGCAGCACGTGCTGACTTCGCCTGCTGGAAGCCGAGGGACAGGAGGCGCCTGGGACCACTTCCCAACGCAGAGAGGCAGAAGCCTCCAGGCTGCCCACGCACAGGAAGACAACACACGCCTCGGACTACGGAAGAAGTGCAAGAAAGCACTCGGTGTGCGCACCGAAGTAAACATCGCTCGTCAGTAACATTCCCACTGCAAACAGAAACAAAACCTAGCCACGTGTCACGACTCGACAGAACGATTCAACAACACCTATGGAAAGAGAACATAAGCAAAGCCAGTGAAGCTGTTCATTCAGGTGCCAAGGCGCTTACCTGCAGGGGTTAAAATCAGACCAGTCACTACACAGTAAGCAAGGCAGCTTTCACCCAGAGCTGCGAGCTTCACAAGGCGTTGGACTTTTAGTCAAACGCTCAGCGCTGTATCTCCGCCTGAGCTCTAGGCCGTTACCGGGCAGCAGTGACAAACACGAGCCTCTTCGGTCTCCTTCCTGCATTTGGCTGACTTGCTCCAAAGCAGTCAAACAGATTGACAAACGCAGAAAGATACCAATACAGAAGATACAAATACAGAAGAAAGCCCATCTAAGTTTACTTTGTTTCAAAATCTGCCGTGTTTACACATCATTCCCAAAGACTACACATGCAAGGTAAAAAAATAAACAAAGACAAAACGCCGTCGGTAGCTCCCATCATTTTATTGTAGCTCCCATCATCATTTTATTGTAGCTCCCATCATTTTATTGTAGCTCCCATCATTTTATTGTAGCTCCCATCATCATTTTGTTGTAGCTCCCATCATTTTATTGTAGCTCCCATCGTAAGTGCACCCGAGGAGTCTGACAGCACAGGAACCAGCACAGCAGAGAGATGAGAGCGCAGAAGGCAAGCACTCAGCTGCAGGCAGTGCACAGGCAGGGGATGGGAAAGCAGGAGGGATGTGTCCGCAAGCAGCCTGCGCCGTGAACACACAACTGTGCAGAAGGCCAACTTCAGCCATGCTATCCGTTAAGTATCCTGGACTTCTGACGCTAACCTCAGACATGCGGACACGACAAGAAATTCGTCGCCTCCTGTACTTCAGTTTTAATATAAATTTAGGGGAAAAAAAGCGCCTCCGTTTCAGGCACTTAAGAGCACAGAGCTCACATTTAGCTGCATTCCCATCAGTCAGGATCCTCTGGAAGAGAGCTACTGCAAAGACTGAAGTTAGAAAGCGTGAAAGAAAACACAGCAGGCGGGCGAGGAGGATGGTTGAGCGGGCATCTGTAAGGCGTCCTCGCAGGGATTTAGAAAAAAGATCCAACATCTCTGAAATAAAACTAATGCCAAGCACGGCCTTAAGCAGGCCCTTCTCATCCGGAGGCTGCCAGAGAACTCTCTGTGGGTGGATTATCCCCTACAGACCTCAAGAGAGCAGCAGATCGAGTTACATGGAAACAGCGGGGTGCGAAGACCGGACCCACAGATTTTTCTCTTACAGATACAGAAAATTAAACCGCTCTGATAAGGAAGAATGTCAGACGATCCAGGAGCAAAACAAATGCTCTAAACATTTAGCCTGCTCAGAAACATCTATGATGGCGGCTGTAACAAACCCACGCACTGCTTCAGCAACTCATACGAAATACAACGGTCTGAAGCCTAACAGAAAACTGCATTTGCACAGATAGATATACTTGTTAGGTCAGCGCCGTTTTGATTGGCTTATGCTTAACTGGGCCACGGGTATCTACAACATCACCAAAATCCTGCTCTTGCTCCGGCAGTACTTCAAGCAGCTGCAGCTTACAGCTGGTCCAGGCACACGCACGCACACACGCACACACGCACACACGCACACACGCACACACGCACACACGCACACACGCACACGCACACACGCACGCACGCAGCAGGGGCTGGAGGCCGCTTTCTCAGAAAAGCAGAACTGGGTTAATCCCACGAAAGATTTGAACGCAGAATTCCAAGCCGAGCCGTGGAGCGCCCTGCTCCCTGGAGCAACATGCATGGCCGTTGCCCCCTCTACAGTCCCACAGACCTTCGGGATCATCGAATTCCAAGCTCCCAGCTGTGGGCTGGCTGCTTTGGTGGCGTTACGCTCAGCAGTCATCTTTGTCCATTAATTTGCCTGCCGGCGAAATATTTCATTTTGCTGTTGGTTACCGGTGCCCCTTACCCAACCTAAGGCGGGAGGCTGGCGCTGTACTTCCAGATGTAGTGGCACTCTGGCACTTCTGGAAGCAGGAGCAGCGCAGCCCAGCCTACGCTCCGTTAGCGGTCTGCGATGCACATTCAGACGCAGATTTCTCTCTTTCTCTATGGCTTACAGAATGCAAGCGGTTAATGACCACAACCTGAAACAAATCCACGAGGATGGCCGTCACCAGCAGTACTCACGTCTCCATCGAGACTCGTCGGGCTCAGCACTCGCAGTGCAGAAGCGCTGCAGACCGCTGCTCGCTGCGCAGCACTGCTGAGGCGCTCACATGGATCGCGCCACCGCCATCGCAGAGCACGTGCTTAAAAAATAAAGGCGGAACGAAAGAAAACGCAGTGAGCGCAAAGGGAGCCAAGTGCTCTGGAAAATTCCAGCCCATTCATTCCGCCTTATTGTCTCGCTCCAATTCGCAGGAGGGAGAGGAGGTTCCCTGACGGAGGTATACCCGGCGCGAGAGTAAGAAACAACAGTTCAAACGTCATAAACGGGCCGGAACGACAAATTGTAATCAGGAAGATGGGGAAGGGGAGGTCGGATGATTTAGGGTGACGGGGAAGGGAAGGCAGGCGATAGAAAAGATAGAAAGAGGCAAGAATTGCATAAAGCGGGGATAGCCAGCGCCAGGATCCAGCAGCAGCCCCACCGCACGACGTTCCGACCGTCCAGGGCAAAAGCACGGGGGGAAAGCAGCAGCAGCGTGGCCAGTCTTAGGCTGCAAGAAGGCGCAGGTACCAGGCAGCTCTAGGAAGAAGCTGCAGGGTAAGCCCAGGAGGAAGCGGCAGCTCTCCAGTAGCAGGCCCGGGACAGTCCAGCAGCATGCAGGCATTTCGTAGCGAGGGATGTGAACACTAATCAGACCCAGTTCACTCAGCCTTTCTTCACAGGGGAGATGCTCCAGCCCCTTCACCATCTTTGTGGCCCTCCGCTGCACTCTTACCAAGAGATCCCTGTCTGTTTTGTACTGGAAGAAGGAAACGACTTGGGAGCAGAGAAAAGAGGGAACTTCGGGGGCAGAAGAGAAGAGGGGACTTGGGGGACAAAAAACGAGCGGAGGGGACTTGGGGGGCAGAACAGAAGAGGGGACTTCGGGGGCAGAACAGAGGAGGGGACTTGGGGGGCAGAACAGAGGAGGGGACTTGGGGGGCAGAACAGAGGAGGGGACTTGGGGGGCAGGAAAAAGAGGGGACTTGGGGGGCAGGAAAAAGAGG
The DNA here is from genome assembly GCA_030625065.1 of Alectoris magna. Lineage (NCBI taxonomy): Eukaryota > Metazoa > Chordata > Aves > Galliformes > Phasianidae > Alectoris > Alectoris magna. Next base: position 23,355,201 of record CM060566.1, on the reverse strand, counting down.
GGACTTGGGGGGCAGAACAGAGGAGGGGACTTGGGGGGCAGAAGAGAAGAGGGGACTTGGGGGGCAAAAAAAGAGGGGACTTGGGGGGCAGAACAGGAGAGGGGACTTGGGGGGCAGGAAAAAAAGGGGCACTTGCGGGGCAGAACAGAGGAGGGGACTTGGGGGGCAGAACAAAAGACGGGACTTGGGGGGCAGTAAAAAGAGGGGACGTGGGGGGCAGAACAGAAAAGGGGACTTGGGGGGCAGAACAGAGGAGGGGACTTGGGGGGCAGAACAGAAGAGGGGACTTGGGGGGCAGAAGAGAAGAGGGGACTTGGGGGGCAGAACCAAAGAGGGGACATGGGGGGCAGAACAGAGGAGGGGACTTGGGGGGCAGAACAGAAGAGGGGACTTGGGGGGCAGAAGAGAAGAGGGGACTTAGGGGGCAGAACCAAAGAGGGGACATGGGGGGCAGAACAGAGGAGGGGACTTGGGGGGCAGAAGAGGGGACTTGGGGGGCAGAACTGAGGAGGGGACTTGGGGGGCAGAACAGAAGAGGGGACTTGGGGGGCAGAAGAGAAGAGGGGACTTGGGGGGCAGAAGAGAAGAGGGGACTTGGGGGGCAGAACAGAAGGGGGGACTTGGGGGGCAGAACAGAAAAGGGGACTTGGGGGGCAGAAGAGAAGAGGGGACTTGGGGGGCAGAACAGAAAAGGGGACTTGGGGGGCAGAAGAGAAGAGGGGACTTGGGGGGCAGAACAGAAGAGGGGACTTGGGGGGCAGAACAGAAGAGGGGACTTGGGGGGCAGAACTGAGGAGGGGACTTGGGGGGCAGAACAGAGGAGGGGACTTGGGGGGCAGAAGAGAAGAGGGGACTTGGGGGGCAGAACAGAAGAGGGGACTTGGGGGGCAGAAGAGAAGAGGGGACTTGGGGGGCAGAACAGAGGAGGGGACTTGGGGGGCAGAAGAGAAGAGGGGACTTGGGGGGCAGAACAGAGGAGGGGACTTGGGGGGCAGAACAGAGGAGGGGACTTGGGGGGCAGAAGAGAAGAGGGGACTTGGGGGGCAGGAAAAAGAGGGGAGTTGGGGGGCAGAACAGAAGAGGGGACTTGGGGGGCAGAAGAGAAGAGGGGACTTGGGGGGCAGAACAGAGGAGGGGACTTGGGGGGCAGGAAAAAGAGGGGAGTTGGGGGGCAGAAGAGAAGAGGGGACTTGGGGGGCAGAAGAGAAGAGGGGACTTGGGGGGCAGAACAGAAGAGGGGACTTGGGGGGCAGAACAGAGGAGGGGACTTGGGGGGCAGAACAGGAGAGGGGACTTGGGGGGCAGAAGAGAAGAGGGGACTTGGGGGGCAGAAGAGAAGAGGGGACTTGGGGGGCAGAACAGAAGGGGGGACTTGGGGGGCAGAAGAGAAGAGGGGACTTGGGGGGCAGAAGAGAAGAGGGGACTTGGGGGGCAGAACAGAGGAGGGGATTTGGGGGGCAGAACAGAGGAGGGGACTTGGGGGGCAGAAGAGAAGAGGGGACTTGGGGGGCAGAAGAGAAGAGGGGACTTGGGGGGCAGAAGAGAAGAGGGGAGTTGGGGGGCAGAACAGAGGAGGGGACTTGGGGGGCAGAACAGAAGAGGGGACTTGGGGGGCAGAACAGAAGAGGGGACTTGGGGGGCAGAAGAGAAGAGGGGACTTGGGGGGCAGAACAGAAGAGGGGACTTGGGGGGCAGAAGAGAAGAGGGGACTTGGGGGGCAGAACAGAAGAGGGGACTTGGGGGGCAGAACAGAAGAGGGGACTTGGGGGGCAGAAGAGAAGAGGGGACTTGGGGGGCAGAACAGAGGAGGGGACTTGGGGGGCAGAAGAGAAGAGGGGACTTGGGGGGCAGAACAGAAGGGGGGACTTGGGGGGCAGAACAGAGGAGGGGACTTGGGGGGCAGAACAGAGGAGGGGACTTGGGGGGCAGAACAGAGGAGGGGACTTGGGGGGCAGGAAAAGGGGGGACTTTGGGGGCAGAACGGAAGAGGGGACTTGGGGGGCAGAAGAGAAGAGGGGACTTGGGGGGCAGAACAGAGGAGGGGACTTGGGGGGCAGAACAGAGGAGGGGACTTGGGGGGCAGAAGAGAAGAGGGGACTTGGGGGGCAGAAGAGAAGAGGGGACTTGGGGGGCAGAAGAGAAGAGGGGACTTGGGGGGCAGAAGAGAAGAGGGGACTTGGGGGGCAGAACAGAGGAGGGGACTTGGGGGGCAGGAAAAGGGGGGGACTCGGGGGGCAGAGGAGAAGAGGGGACTTGGGGGGCAGGAAAAAGAGGGGAGTTGGGGGGCAGAACAGAAGAGGGGACTTGGGGGGCAGAAGAGAAGAGGGGACTTGGGGGGCAGAACAGAGGAGGGGACTTGGGGGGCAGAAGAGAAGAGGGGACTTGGGGGGCAGAACAGAGGAGGGGACTTGGGGGGCAGAACGGAAGAGGGGAATTGGGGGGCAGAGGAGAAGAGGGGACTTGGGGGGCAGAACGGAAGAGGGGACTTGGGGGGCAGAACAGAAGAGGGGACTTGGGGGGCAGAACAGAAGAGGGGAATTGGGGGGCAGAGGAGAAGAGGGGACTTGGGGGGCAGAACGGAAGAGGGGACTTGGGGGGCAGAACAGAAGAGGGGACTTGGGGGGCAGAACAGAAGAGGGGACTTGGGGGGCAGAACGGAAGAGGGGACTTGGGGGGCAGAACAGAGGAGGGGACTTGGGGGGCAGAACAGAAGAGGGGAATTGGGGGGCAGAGGAGAAGAGGGGACTTGGGGGGCAGAACAGAGGAGGGGACTTGGGGGGCAGAAGAGAAGAGGGGACTTGGGGGGCAGAAGAGAAGAGGGGACTTGGGGGGCAGAAGAGAAGAGGGGACTTGGGGGGCAGAACAGAGGAGGGGACTTGGGGGGCAGAACAGAGGAGGGGACTTGGGGGGCAGAAGAGAAGAGGGGACTTGGGGGGCAGAAGAGAAGAGGGGACTTGGGGGGCAGAACAGAGGAGGGGACTTGGGGGGCAGAACCGAAGAGGGGACTTGGGGGGCAGAACAGAGGAGGGGACTTGGGGGGCAGAAGAGAAGAGGGGACTTGGGGGGCAGAAGAGAAGGGGGGACTTGGGGGGCAGAAGAGAAGAGGGGACTTGGGGGGCAGAACAGAAGGGGGGACTTGGGGGGCAGAACAGAGGAGGGGACTTGGGGGGCAGAACAGAGGAGGGGACTTGGGGGGCAGAAGAGAAGAGGGGACTTGGGGGGCAGAACAGAAGAGGGGACTTGGGGGGCAGAACAGAGGAGGGGACTTGGGGGGCAGAAGAGAAGAGGGGACTTGGGGGGCAGAACAGAAAAGGGGACTTGGGGGGCAGAAGAGAAGAGGGGACTTGGGGGGCAGAACCAAAGAGGGGACTTGGGGGGCAGAACAGAGGAGGGGACTTGGGGGGCAGAACAGAGGAGGGGACTTGGGGGGCAGAAGAGAAGAGGGGACTTGGGGGGCAGAAGAGAGGAGGGGACTTGGGGGGCAGAACAGAAGAGGGGACTTGGGGGGCAGAAGAGAGGAGGGGACTTGGGGGGCAGAACAGAAGAGGCGACTTGGGGGGCAGAAGAGAGGAGGGGACTTGGGGGGCAGAACAGAAGAGGGGACTTGGGGGGCAGAAGAGAAGAGGGGACTTGGGGGGCAGAACAAAAGAGGGGACTTGGGGGGCAGAAGAGAAGAGGGGGACTTGGGGGGCAGAACAGAAGAGGGGACTTGGGGGGCAGAACAGAAGAGGGGACTTGGGGGGCAGAACTGAGGAGGGGACTTGGGGGGCAGAAGAGAAGAGGGGACTTGGGGGGCAGAAGAGAAGAGGGGACTTGGGGGGCAGAACAGAAGAGGGGACTTGGGGGGCAGAAGAGAAGAGGGGACTTGGGGGGCAGAACAGAAAAGGGGACTTGGGGGGCAGAAGAGAAGAGGGGACTTGGGGGGCAGAACAGAAGAGGGGACTTGGGGGGCAGAAGAGAAGAGGGGACTTGGGGGGCAGAACAGAAGAGGGGACTTGGGGGGCAGTAGAGAAGAGGGGACTTGGGGGGCAGAACAGAAAAGGGGACTTGGGGGGCAGAAGAGAAGGGGGGACTTGGGGGGCAGAAGAGAAGGGGGGACTTGGGGGGCAGAACAGAAGAGGGGAATTGGGGGGCAGAACAGAGGAGGGGACTTGGGGGGCAGAAGAGAAGAGGGGACTTGGGGGGCAGAAGAGAAGAGGGGACTTGGGGGGCAGAAGAGAAGAGGGGACTTGGGGGGCAGAACCAAAGAGGGGACTTGGGGGGCAGAACCAAAGAGGGGACTTGGGGGGCAGAACAGAGGAGGGGACTTGGGGGGCAGAAGAGAAGGGGGGACTTGGGGGGCAGAACAGAAGAGGCGACTTGGGGGGCAGAAGAGAGGAGGGGACTTGGGGGGCAGAACAGAAGAGGGGACTTGGGGGGCAGAACAGAAGAGGGGACTTGGGGGGCAGAACAGAGGAGGGGACTTGGGGGGCAGAAGAGAAGAGGGGACTTGGGGGGCAGAACAGAAGAGGCGACTTGGGGGGCAGAAGAGAGGAGGGGACTTGGGGGGCAGAACCAAAGAGGGGACTTGGGGGGCAGAACCAAAGAGGGGACTTGGGGGGCAGAACAGAGGAGGGGACTTGGGGGGCAGAAGAGAAGGGGGGACTTGGGGGGCAGAACAGAAGAGGCGACTTGGGGGGCAGAAGAGAGGAGGGGACTTGGGGGGCAGAACAGAAGAGGGGACTTGGGGGGCAGAACAGAAGAGGGGACTTGGGGGGCAGAACAGAGGAGGGGACTTGGGGGGCAGAAGAGAAGAGGGGACTTGGGGGGCAGAACAGAAGAGGGGACTTGGGGGGCAGAACAGAGGAGGGGACTTGGGGGGCAGAACAGAGGAGGGGAGTTGGGGGGCAGAACAGAAGAGGGGACTTGGGGGGCAGAAGAGAAGAGGGGACTTGGGGGGCAGAAGAGAAGAGGGGACTTGGGGGGCAGAAGAGAAGAGGGGACTTGGGGGGCAGAACAGAAGAGGGGACTTGGGGGGCAGAAGAGAAGAGGGGACTTGGGGGGCAGAACAGAAGAGGGGACTTGGGGGGCAGAAGAGAAGAGGGGACTTGGGGGGCAGAAGAGAAGAGGGGACTTGGGGGGCAGAAGAGAAGAGGGGACTTGGGGGGCAGAACAGAGGAGGGGACTTGGGGGGCAGAAGAGAAGAGGGGACTTGGGGGGCAGAACAGAAGGGGGGACTTGGGGGGCAGAACAGAAGAGGGGACTTGGGGGGCAGAAGAGAAGAGGGGACTTGGGGGGCAGAAGAGAGGAGGGGACTTGGGGGGCAGAACAGAAGAGGGGACTTGGGGGGCAGAAGAGAGGAGGGGACTTGGGGGGCAGAACAGAAGAGGCGACTTGGGGGGCAGAAGAGAGGAGGGGACTTGGGGGGCAGAACAGAAGAGGGGACTTGGGGGGCAGAAGAGAAGAGGGGACTTGGGGGGCAGAACAGAAGAGGGGACTTGGGGGGCAGAACTGAGGAGGGGACTTGGGGGGCAGAAGAGAAGAGGGGACTTGGGGGGCAGAAGAGAAGAGGGGACTTGGGGGGCAGAACAGAAGAGGGGACTTGGGGGGCAGAAGAGAAGAGGGGACTTGGGGGGCAGAACAGAAAAGGGGACTTGGGGGGCAGAAGAGAAGAGGGGACTTGGGGGGCAGAACAGAAGAGGGGACTTGGGGGGCAGAAGAGAAGAGGGGACTTGGGGGGCAGAACAGAAGAGGGGACTTGGGGGGCAGTAGAGAAGAGGGGACTTGGGGGGCAGAACAGAAAAGGGGACTTGGGGGGCAGAAGAGAAGGGGGGACTTGGGGGGCAGAAGAGAAGGGGGGACTTGGGGGGCAGAACAGAAGAGGGGAATTGGGGGGCAGAACAGAGGAGGGGACTTGGGGGGCAGAAGAGAAGAGGGGACTTGGGGGGCAGAACAGAGGAGGGGACTTGGGGGGCAGAAGAGAAGAGGGGACTTGGGGGGCAGAAGAGAAGAGGGGACTTGGGGGGCAGAAGAGAAGAGGGGACTTGGGGGGCAGAACAGAAGAGGGGACTTGGGGGGCAGAAGAGAAGAGGGGACTTGGGGGGCAGAACAGAAGAGGGGAGTTGGGGGGCAGAACAGAAGAGGGGACTTGGGGGGCAGAAGAGAAGAGGGGACTTGGGGGGCAGAACTGAGGAGGGGACTTGGGGGGCAGAAGAGAAGAGGGGACTTGGGGGGCAGAAGAGAAGAGGGGACTTGGGGGGCAGAACAGAGGAGGGGACTTGGGGGGCAGAACAGAAGAGGGGACTTGGGGGGCAGAACAGAAGGGGGGACTTGGGGGGCAGAACAGAGGAGGGGACTTGGGGGGCAGAAGAGAAGAGGGGACTTGGGGGGCAGAACAGAAGGGGGGACTTGGGGGGCAGAACAGAGAAGGGGACTTGGGGGGCAGAACAGAAGAGGGGACTTGGGGGGCAGAACAGAAGGGGGGACTTGGGGGGCAGAACAGAGGAGGGGACTTGGGGGGCAGAACAGAGGAGGGGACTTGGGGGGCAGAACAGAGGAGGGGACTTGGGGGGCAGAACAGAAGAGGGGACTTGGGGGCAGAAGAGAAGAGGGGACTTGGGGGAAGAACAGAGGAGGGACTTGGGGGGCAGAACAGAAGAGGGGACTTGGGGGGCAGAACAGAGGAGGGGGACTTGGGGGGGCAGAACAGAGGAGGGGACTTGGGGGGCAGGAAAAAGGGGGGACTTGGGGGGCAGGAAAAAGGGGGACTTGGGGGGCAGAACAGAGGAGGGGACTTGGGGGGCAGAGAGAAGGGGGACTTGGGGGGCAGAAGAGAAGAGGGACTTGGGGGGGCAGAAGAGAAGAGGGGACTTGGGGGCAGAACAGAGGAGGGACTTGGGGGGCAGAACAGAAGGGGGACTTGGGGGCAGAACAGAGGAGGGGACTTGGGGGGCAGAAGAGAAGAGGGACTTGGGGGCAGAGAGAAGAGGGACTTGGGGGGCAGAACAGAAGAGGGACTTGGGGGCAGAACTGAGGAGGGGACTTGGGGGGCAGAAGAGAAGAGGGGACTTGGGGGGCAGAACAGAAGAGGGACTTGGGGGCAGAAGAGAAGAGGGACTTGGGGTGCAGAAGGGAAGAGGGGACTTGGGGGGCAGAACAGAGGAGGGGACTTGGGGGGCAGAAGAGAAGGGGGGACTTGGGGGCAGAACAGAAGGGGGACTTGGGGGCAGAACAGAAGGGGGGACTTGGGGGGCAGAACAGAGGAGGGGACTTGGGGGGCAGAACAGAAGAGGGGACTTGGGGGGCAGTAGAGAAGAGGGGACTTGGGGGGCAGAACAGAAGAGGGGACTTGGGGGCAGAACAGAAGAGGGGACTTGGGGGCAGAAGAGAAGAGGGGACTTGGGGGGCAGAACAGAGGAGGGGACTTGGGGGGCAGAACAGAGGAGGACTTGGGGGGCAGAACAGAGGAGGGGACTTGGGGGGCAGAACAGAGGAGGGGACTTGGGGGGCAGAACAGAGGAGGGGACTTGGGGGGCAGAAGAGAAGAGGGGACTTGGGGGGCAGAAACCAGAAGAGGGGACTTGGGAGGGCAGAACAGGAGAGGGACTTGGGGGCAGAACAGAGGAGGGGACTTGGGGGGCAGAAGAGAAGAGGAGACTTGGGGGGCAGAAGAGAAGAGGGGACTTGGGGGCAGAACAGAGGAGGGACTTGGGGGCAGAAGAGAAGAGGGGACTTGGGGGCAGAAGAGAAGAGGGGACTTGGGGGCAGAACAGAGGAGGGGACTTGGGGGGCAGAACAGAAGAGGGGACTTGGGGGGGCAGAAGAGAAGAGGGGACTTGGGGGGCAGAAGAGAAGAGGGGACTTGGGGGGCAGAACAGAAGAAGGGGACTTGGGGCAGAAGAGAAGAGGGACTTGGGGGAGAACAGAGGAGGGGACTTGGGGGGAAAAAGAAGAGGGGACTTGGGAGGCAGAAGAGAAGAGGGGACTTGGGGGCAGAAGAGAAGAGGGGACTTGGGGGCAGAACAGAAAAGAGGGGACTTGGGGGGCAGAAGCAGAAGAGGGGACTTGGGGGGCAGAAGAGGAGGGGACTAGAGGGGAAAGAGACGAGGGGCATTGAGGACTTGGCAGAATAGAGAGGGGGGACTTGAGGGGGCAGAGCAGAGGGGACTTGGGGGGCAGAAGAGAAGAGGGGACTTGGGGGGCAGAAGAGAAGAGGGGACTTGGGGGGCAGAAGAGAAGAGGACTTGGGGGCAGAACAAGGAGGGACTTGGGGGCAGAACAGAAGAGGGGACTTGGGGGGCAGAACAGAAGAGGGGACTTGGGGGGCAGAAGAGAAGAGGGGACTTGGGGGGCAAGAAGAGAGGAACTTGAGGGGGCATCAGAAGACTGGGGCAGAAGAGAAGAGGGGACTTGGGGGGCAGAACAGAGGAGGGGACTTGGGGGGCAGAAGAGAAGAGGGGACTTGGGGGGCAGAAGCAGAAGAGGGGACTTGGGGAGGGCAGAAGAGAAGAGGGGACTTGGGGGGCAGAAGAGGAGAGGGGACTTGGGGGGCAGAACAGAGAGGGGACTTGGGGGGCAGAACAGAGAAGAGGGGACTTGGGGGGCAGAAGAGAAGAGGGGACTTGGGGGCAGAAGAGAGAGGGACTTGGGGGGCAGACAGAAGAGGGGACTTGGGGGGCAGACAGAGAAGAGGGGACTTGGGGGCAGAAGAGAGAGGGGACTTGGGGGCAGAAGAGGGGACTTGGGGGGCAGAAAGAAGAGGGGACTTGGGGGCAGAGAACAGAGGAGGGGGACTTGGGGGGCAGAAGAGAAGAGGGGACTTGGGGGGCAGAAGAGAAGAGGGACTTGGGGGGCAGAACAGAGGAGGGGACTTGGGGGGCAGAAGAGAAGAGGGGACTTGGGGGGCAGAAGAAAGAGGGGACTTGGGGGGCAGAACAGAGGAGGGGACTTGGGGGGCAGAAGAGAAGAGGGGACTTGGGGGGCAGAAGAGAAGAGGGGACTTGGGGGGCAGAACAGAGGGGGACTTGGGGGGCAGAAGAGAAGAGGGGACTTGGGGGCAGAACGAGAAAGAGGGACTTGGGGGGCAGAACAGAAGAGGGGACTTGGGGGGCAGAACAGAGAGAGGGGACTTGGGGGGCAGAAGAGAAGAGGGGACTTGGGGGCAGAACAGAAGAGGGACTGGGGCAGGAAAAGAGGGGACTTGGGGGCAGACAGAGAGGGACTTGGGGGGCAGAAGAGAAGAGGGGACTTGGGGGCGACAGAACAGAGGAGGGGACTTGGGGGCAGAAGAGAAGAGGGGATGGGGGCAGAACAGAGAGAGGGGACTTGGGGGGCAGAAGAGAGGAGGGGACTTGGGGGGCAGACAGAGAGGAGGGGACTTGGGGGGCAGAAGAGAAGAGGAAGGGGACTCTGGGGGCAGAACGAGAAGAGGGGACTTGGGGGGCAGGAAGAAGAGAGGGGACTTGGGGGGCAGAAGAGAGAGGGGACTTGGGGGGCAAGAAGAGAAGAGGGGACCTTGGGGGCAGAAGAGAAGAGGGGACTTGGGGGGCAGAACAGAGGAGGGGGACTTGGGGGGCAGAAGAGAAGAGGGGACTTTGGTGGGCAGAAGAGAGAGGGACTTGGGGGGCAGAAAGCGAAGAGGGACTTGGGGGGCAGAAGAGAAGAGGGGACTTGGGGGCAGAAGAGAAGAGGGACTTGGGGGGCAGAAGAGAAGAGGGGACTTGGGGGGCAGAACAGAGGAGGGGACTTGGGGGGCAGAAGAGAAGAGGGGACTTGGGGGGCAGAAGAGAAGAGGGGACTTGGGGGGCAGAACAGAAGAGGGGACTTGGGGGGCAGAAGAGAAGAGGGGGACTTGGGGGGCAGAAGAGAAGAGGGGACTTGGGGGGCAGAACGAGAAGAGGGGACTTGGGGGGCAGAACAGAAGAGGGGACTTGGGGGGCAGAAGAGAAGAGGGGACTTGGGGGGCAGAAAAAAGAGGGGACTTGGGGGGAGAAGAGAAGAGGGGACTTGGGCGGCAGAAGAGAGAGGGGGACTTGGGGGGCAGGACAAAAGAGGGGACTTGGGGGGCGAGAAGAGAAG